>JAGDQP010011582.1:17948-52625 GCA_022664845.1 Lepisma saccharinum
GAAAGAACAACGTAACGTGGAACATGGAAGAACAAAGTAATGTGGAACATCGAAGATCGTAATGCGCAAAAGCTAAAACAACCTAATGTGGAAAAGGGGAGAACAAAGTAATGTGGAAATGAGAAGAACAAGGTAATGTGGAAAAGGGAAGAACAACGTAAAGTGGGAAAGGAAGAACAAAGTATTGTGGAAAAGAGAAGAACAACGTATTGTGGAAAAGGGAAGAACAATGTACTGTAGAACATGGAAGAAAACGTAATCTCGGGAACGAGGAACAACGTAATTTTTAACATCGAAGAACAACGTAATATGGAACATCGAAGAACGTATTGTGGTAAAGGAAGAACAACGTAATGTGGAACATGGAAGAACAACGTAATGTAGAACATCGAAGAACAACGTAATGTGGAAAAGGGAAGAACAAAGTAATGTGGTAAATTGAAGAACAACGTAACGTGGAACATGGAAGAACAACGTAATGTGGAACATGGATGAACAACGTACTTCTCATGAACCTATTCCTATAAATCGTATAGAGAATCGCATGCCAAAATGTACTAAGTCAATTTTTAAATAAATTTAGATTGTTTAGTATTTTGTTAAGAATTTCACATCACATATGTCAGTAGTGTTTACAAATGAAGAAAGAGGACGGACATTGTTCTTCGGTTACAACTCTGACCCTAGAGGCTTTATTACTTTATGAACCTCAAAATGTGGTTAGTCTGTTTTGATACGTTAGTATAGAAATCTTGACTCACTGTTGATGAAAAGTAACTTTGTTGATTCTCATTCTTGTTTCAGGAAGAGATTTACTTAGTGCTCTGGTACAATAAACTAATAAACGTTTTCTAGTGCCTTACAGAGATATGAATTAATGCTTATAGATGCATGATTTGTATATCTCGAGAAACGTTACAGGTGCATTTCTTGTTGCATGTCCTTAAGGAATTAATAAAATCACAGACGGCTGCAAAGGAAGACGAGTATAAAACTATGCAACAACCAATAGAAGTGGAAAAGGAGAAGGTTGAAATTGATGATAATGAGGTAATTTTATATTCATAAAGAAATAAAGTGGCATATATTTTACTTTGCATTTAAGGTTTCAGTTATTCAGTGTGTATGCATTAGTATTTGTTTGCGTTTTAATTTTGTAATGGGAACATGGAAGTTGAAATGTTCGCAATAAAAGGTACCTTTTTGATGACTTTAGAGGAGTTTAAAACAACTACATCCATCCGCTCTTTTCAATTGCTTCAATATAGAGCTAAATGTTTCTCTACATTCAAAAATATGGGTTTGAACAAAGCTCGATGACGTATTGCATTATTTAAGTTGCTCTGCCAGATAACCATTTAATACTGAAATAATGTTCCGCGTTGTGTTATAAATCAACATTTACATCTTACATATTTTGCGGATGAAGTTGTATTCACCGCAGCTAAACAGGCTGAAAGGCACGTAAATATAATATATCTTAAAGTAGAGAATCCTTCTCCTTGTAGTATTTAGGTAATAGAATGTAATTTTTTAATTCGTTCCATAACGCAAGTAAATACATTCAGAAGGGACTCCTAATAAAAAAAATATAATTAATGAATATTTATAACATGAATCAATATTTTCTTTAATGATTCCTTATATAATGTCTGAGGCGGGATTTTTTTTTTTTTTTAAAAAAAAGAACATGTTATTTTTTGAAGTAACCCAAGAAATACGAAAACAGCATTTATTCTGAATTTTCCGGCCTAAATTGGTTTCGTGGATGCATTTCTCGGTTAATTCCTGTTCAAGATGTAAGATAAATTTCAGGCATCTCAAAGTGTCCACTTTCCACTAATCAACTTATTCATGCCACTACGACCGAGTAGTACGTTTCTCTTAAACAGCTTGCAGATATAATGTGCTTTATTATATATAATGGCAATCGGACATTGATATATATTTTAGGTAAGGCAGTTTAGTGATTATTTAGGCTGCGGTAAAAAGGTGCGTTTCAGACGATTCTAAGTTATAAATTTTTACCGACTGAAGAACTACGACATCCTTAATATAATATGGGTAACCAGAGCTCTGCAACTATTTTGCATTGATTCTTACAGCGAATAAAATACAATTCTCTGTTCTAATAAACAAAATTAATTTCCTGTCATGATATTATATTTTGCTGAGAACGAAAACGCCTCCCCATATATGGTACCCTGCCCAAAATCTTATTGAACCGAGTTATTAAGATTTTCTCATAAAAAACTTTCAAACGACACTTCAAGCACTTTTTTAGTCCTATTAAGTTCTGGGTTGAAAGTTGTCGACAGACGGATGGAGCAGGAACTTCACAGCTTCAGCTGCTAAATCTTAAGACCACTATAACGTGTGGATTGTTTGCGCCTTTGCTTCTGAACCCTTCTAGCAATAATCTGCCATTTTATAGTACTAGTTCTGTGTGTAACCATCCTTCTCTGTTTTGTAGTCTCCAATTCTTACATTATTATAGCCATTGCTAGTTAATAAACACGCTTCGCTTATAATTTCTAGAACAAAAAATTTATATCATCCATATAATATTATAGAACGAATTAAATTTAGGTGTAGCAACTGGTAATTTTGCAACCATATCTTGTTCACAGTTTTTGGACGATATTTTTTTTCACTAACGATAAAACTCTATATCCTTACCTCTGTCGATTTTAGTAGTTTTCAAAAGTGTGAATATTTAAAGAAATTTTAGAAAGCATTAAATAATTAAAATGAAGTACAAACCCATGTTCTGATCGTAGTTCGTTATTTTTTAAGTTAAAATGTTCATAACGTTTACCTTCATGTATGACTTTTTTTTAACACATCAGCCTTGTATTTTGTTAACGTTTTTTTTCACGCTCTATTTTTAATTTCAGCCGTGTAGTTCAACCTGTACAAACACACAAGATGATATGCATGAGTTTTTAAAGAAATTAAATTACGACAAAATTCCTTCATCGATAGAAATCGTTAAGCAATTGCAAAAGGCAGTAACAGACAGCAATCAAAGAGGAAGTGAAGAATGCACTAAGATTGAAAGAGAGATAAAACAAGAGAAAGAACCGGAGGGAGTTCTAAGTCACCCTTCAGTGTCTTTGGATAACTTGAAATCTGAACAGCAGGTGAGTAGATTCATATGGTACTAATTATTTGAACGCTACTAATTAGTGCATTTAATTTTCTTTGGTGTCTGACTTCTAACTTAAGGTCGCTTTAGACAATATAATGGCCCGTACGCCCCCTCGTATGATAAAACGTATACAGTCTGTAGTAGGAGATGTTTCAATTCAATTCAATTTATTATTTCCAATATTCTTATTACATTATAATTCCAGATTATAGTCAGATTTAAGAAGTATCCTAGCCAGCCGTTTTTGGATTTTCCTTTTGTTTATGTCACATATAAGTGGCACAATGTAGTTTCGCCATCTGTGCTGCAGATTCCTTGATAGTTCCTACAACATCATCACTGGCCGTTACTTTCACAAAATTTGAGTGTTATGTGCCTAAAGGCCATGAAACAAAACTTCAAAAATGCAATTGCGGCTAAAATTAGAATTGCAATTTTGTTTAGAAAACACTCCGCTAGTAGCACTGGTAATGTACAGCTTTACAATTATTTCCAGTAATCTTATCTCGTTAACTGTAGTTGAGCAGCAAAATAGTTTCCCTGTATTTTAGTTAAATCCCGCTTTTGTTTGAAGTAATTACGTCATTTATAAGTATTTAGTGAAGTAACCATATTTAATTACACATGGATCATATTTCCCACTGATTTGCAAGGTCAGTAATAGAGATCAAATAAACTAAATCGCCCTTTAACCGTATATCAAAATGCGTTTCTTTCGTAGGGGTGCATTGTTTTGATCTACGAGTAAAAATCAACTTCTTCTAACACGACAGAAAGTAAATATTTCTCCACCAATCATCGTGTTCCATGGTGGTAATTTTTTGATCGGATTTGTAAATACGCCATGGTCTTGTCACTAGGCTGATAGTGAACAGCGTGGTATAAAGCTTTTTGTTTACTCAAATGAAGCTACGTCTTTTAAATACTTTTTATATTTAGTGTTCCCAAAAGTCCTCGTCATCGTGTGTAAAGCGTTTACCGCAGTGTTTTAAGTTACATTTTGAAAACTCCATTCTGTCATTCTTTTTGTCATATACAACATGTAACTGTTAATGAGAAGAAACTACGTTCTCTCCTTTGAAAATTACAAAAACATATGAGGTTGGCAACAGCGCTAACCCAGAAAGAATACAATTTAAATGAAAACATCCACCGCTGAAAGAAATCCAGAGAATGGATGTTACTACATTCTATTTTCAGTCTTGATCTATGAAGAAATAGCTTCTATAACATTATAAAAATATTGATTCAGTGGTTCTAGGGATCCCACCAATATTGTTTCAGTGATGTTTGATTATTAGTCTTTAGTTATTGCAAATCCAGTGCTTAGAGTATTTGAAACTTTTATATAATATATGGCTTCCAACATTACCTGGCTTTCCGAAATGGTACTCCAGTGTCTTACTAGAGATCATGTGGAGCATGAATTAACCACATCAGTTTGGGCGCATCTAGCTCTACGAGATTTTGCTGTAGGGATTTATTAATAACCGTGTGAGAGTGACAAGATGTTAAATCAAATGCTTTTGAATTTTATTTTAACATTTTAAAGTCCTAGCATTAAGAGAACGCAATCTCTTAAACACAGTCTTAGAGGCTTGTAACATAGATAAGTTTTATGAACTTTTATTCATATTGCATTTGCAGTTAACATTAAATGAATGGCCAAACCCATGCTACCATCTATTGATAGTTCTGTAAGCTCGCAGTTACTACTTGAAATAAATTTGGGCTCTGTTGTATACATTGGTTCGAGAACTTGAAAACGAACTTCAAAACTACGAGCTCTTATGTTTCTTGTAATTTAGATAGAAAGCCTTTCCTTTTTATTATAATTTTGAAACGCCGTTCTTCGGTTAGTGATCGCGAAATATATTCAAAAAATGGATTCCCGAAAACCTTAAATTAGTTCAAATATATCCGGGAGATTTAGAAACTCGAATGAATCAAAATATTATAAAGTTATTTAAAAATTAATTTAAGTTAAAACATTTTGTATTAATACGGTGTTGGTCCACCTTTAGCGCTCTGGACGCAATAGACCGATCCAAGTCTTGAATGGTGGTGAGTGAAATTTGAAACATTCTTCGTGCAGCACAGACTCCAGCTGAGCTAGATTGATTTTTAAAGGCCTTTAGGCAACTTGCTCAGCCCGTATGGATGATAATGGGAAAAATTGGTGGAATGAAGAAAGTAGGAGGAAACGGGAGCACCCCTAGAAAACCCACGCGCAATGTGTTTGTCCACCACAAAGCCCACATGGCAAGAGCAGGGATCGATCCGACGACCCCTAGCACCAGAAGTGAGCGCTCTACAAACAGCCACCGTAAACCAGCTGAGCTAGAATCGAAGGCGGTGAATATTTACGGCAAACTCTGGTTCCCACAACATTCGACAGAAGTTCGATGATATTCAAGTCTAGAGACATATCGGACGAAGTGTTAAACCTCCTCAGCATGATTGTGAAACCACACCTGGATACGGTCAATGATGCGAAAGTGGCATTCACATCTGGATATAAAGTTTGCACCATTGGGTTGACCTGGTTATCTTTATACTGCTGCTGTAACCTAACCGTGTAATATAGGAAATATTTTATATTAATTTAATTAATACTTTTCATTCACAATATACTGAATCAATTATGTGTAAGACATTGTTTATTCCATCTTCATACGACCATTATATTTCAAAGTATTCAGATTGAAACATTTTCAAGATGGTAGCCGCAAATTATATATCTTTACATGTTACTCTTATTAACATTGTTATTTCTGGTGATAATCTGAGCTATACTTTGCTTCCATCTTGATGCGACCATTACATTTGGAGTGCAAAAAAATAATAATTGCCAAATCTGGTACTGGCTTTTACTTTGTGACGTTGCACATTTTCCCTATTCCTATTGCCCTTTACACTTTCGGATGTAGTCTTATGTAAGATTTCGTTTGTGTTATCTTGACAAAAACATTAGGTGTGAGATATTTTTCAATCTCTCACCTAATTTTTAGAAGCTTCAAAATGGTCACCATAATAAATAGACACCACGTATTTTTTATATTCGCAGATAGGTTCTTTTTCAGTTAATTCTGTGCCAAATGCCTTTTTCTCGTCTGTAGCATTTTTTAATTTTTTTTTATTTTTTTTTTTTTTTTTTTGCTTTTCGAAAAATAAAACAGGTGATCTAAATGGTAAGGATCGTTCTGACACAACTTTTTTGTTCCCCGATTTCGATATGAGAAGCACGAATTTGAAGTTATTTTTCGTGTACCTCATCTCTAAATAAAAGAGAAAATTGCCCTGGCACGTGTGTGTGTATGTTTGAGCACGTGTCTATGCAAAAAATCTTTTTATCTGCAAAGGTAAATATAACGCGGTAATCCGGGTAAATTTTGTTAAATGTTACTTATTTATGTCAAATTAATGGCCCCTGAACAACCTTAGACGCAGTACTCTATTAATTCTACCCAATTTTACACTTGTTCTCGTGTCGGTTTCTGGTGAAAACGAGTAATGCAACGCTAGATTTTCCTGGCCATATGACTACCTATGACCATCCTGCACTGTATTGAGTGGAAACTAGCGCCATAATCATTAGTGGTCTATAACCTACTATTTTTTCTGCCCATTCCTCGTGAACTGCTGGCCAATTGAAAGTAATTTATGACACTCAAACTCAGTTTTGTCAATTTTAAATATATTTTCTAGATCTGAGTGCCAACTTGATATGTTGTTACTTGTTAGTTTAAGAAATAAATAATAAAATATCCTCATCAGGTTCTCACATATAATAAATTGGAATGAACGTTAACAGCACTAACAGAAACAAAATAAGTGTTTTTGTTTGTCTTCTGTTCGAGTAAGTCATTACCTTCTTCATCGGGAACTACAATTCAGGCAACTTTCAAAATCAATAGATGTTCTGTCCTCAGATTGGACTACAGTACAACTTCAGAAGAGAGAGAAAAGACTGCAATATACCAGTTAATTACCGCGTGACTCATATCTTTTCCCGTGCTTCTCTGCCGCTGATTAATATCTCCTTCAGCCATATGAAACCTTTCGGTGGAAAAAGAATAAACTGTACCTTTCATATTCATAATTCATATAAAATGCATGTGTAGATTGACTAAAATGTCGGTAATAATAAACACTGTTGTGTTCTTTATTTCCACGGTAATTCATTTGAATTGAGTTTACCTCAGTATGTAATTATATACAAATGTTTGAATGTAATAAAGAGCATTATAATTCTTAAACAAATTCATAGTTACGCATCTTACATTAGCATGTAATTACTATATTTCTTGACTAATATGCCGCTGAAATTTGTATATCTAATTGCCGTCTTAATATATCGACTATGCACTGAATTCAAACCCTATTTCGTTGTAATCATAATATTTTGTATTGTAGCAATGTATTTCCAGTGGACCAATGGCAAGGAGCAGTATAGACAAACTTTTGCAAGAATTAAGTTCCGATGAACTTGATCAGTCGATAGAAATTTTAAAACAATTAGAGAAGTTTTTAGTCAATACAGATGAAAGGCAAAGTTTTGGAGAATTTTCAGGGATTCACCCAGATGTAAAACAAGAGAAAGAATCCGATATTCTATTAAGTGAACCTGGAAAGTCTCTATCGCAGGTGAGTTGTTCCCAAACACATGTACTTGATGGGCTAATAAATGTGTTTTAAAAGGGTTTCCTGAAGTAAGTAGTTTCGTATTCTTTGGATTTTTGAAGCTTTACTCAAACATATTTCCGAATAATTGTGTTCTACTTTACATGATGCGAAAGGTGATATTTCTGTCCAATAGATTACAGTCGTACTTTTGGAGATGAATCATGATGTACGTTTTTTGGTTATTGTAAATTATCCTATTGATATAATATTAAATATAAGCACACGTTTCTTTGTTGTGTCATTCTAAGAAATGCCTAAAACTGTTTGGTTGATCTTCAACTGATTCATCTTCTTTATTTGGTGTAACAAACAATCGCTAATTGCGGTTTGGCCTGTAGTTCATCTATCCTTCGTATCACATAATGAAGCCAATCCCGTGAAGTCAAGTTGATTTCCGATCAATTTCACTTTTTTCAGTATAATTTCCGTAATGGATAGTTTCCGGGAGAGAATCATAATCAGTGGCTTTCTATGTTATTAATTAAACGTGTACCCGTTAAACGAGTTACATCTTCAGCCAGTAATTTTGAGTAAATATATTCCGTAATATTGAAGTTGCGACTTTAAACTTTTAAACAAAAATGAAGAGCATAAACAAATATTTAAAGCATTTAGAGATAAGAAATTAGGATGAGTAGAAGGTATGAGTTAACCAGATGGAAGAGACACGCTTATTTAAGATTGAACTTTCCTTACAGCTGAGTATTTATGTGTAAATCTATATCAACTATGTCTCGATTGATGGTAGTTTTAGAGAAACAAGTAAAGGTTGCTATATCTCACATCGTAGACATTTCTGCATTACAGCTTTATTTATTTATAATAGATTACAGCAATTCAGTTCAAGTTCATCTAATACAGAGAGTAATGCAAATAAAACTTTACAGGAATTAAGATACAACGAAATTGACTTATCGATTGGAAATATTAAACAGTTACAAAACTTTATCGGCGACTCTGATGAAATTCAAAAGCAGGGAGGTTCCTCACAGAGCGATCAACATGTAAAAGAAGAAAAGAAATGCCAGAGCGCATTAATTGAGTCTCTAAAAATTTCGGAGGAACAGAAATGTCCTTCTCAGGAGAGTAGTTGCACAAATATGTATTTATTAATTTCATGGAAAATCAGTTTTTACATCTAAAGCACCTTTTATACTTTTCAGTTTCCAACCGATATCAGATCAATGCAAGGCAAAATAAAATATTATTCAGATTCCAATTTATTGCCGTAGTACACTAGTTTATGGGTGGAGACAAAATAGAATGGTTAGAATTGTTAATTAACATTTGAAATTAATGACGCATTCACAAAAATAACTTTTAGGTGTTGAATAAGATTGGTTACGAATTAAAATATGAAGTCGATGGCGTGCTTTTCCCTTCGCCCACTTCATTTCGTCTTTTGTCTTCCGGTTTTACAAATTCATTTATATTGGTTTCAATTACACATATCTGCTAAAGGTCGTTTGAAGCGACTGGAAACGCATTCAGGTTTGAAAATCTATTTTGTTAACATTACAGAATTCCATGCTTAAACTAATTAATAACATAATCAACGTATATTATTGGTGTCTTAGGTCATAAACTATAGATTTTTCGGTTTCGTTATTCTATGTAAATCTTTGCGCCTCGGCCATAAGTATTGTATTCAAAACGATATAATTAATTTTGATTAAAATGTCCAGCTTCTCAGAAGTATTATACGTGTAAATGGGTTTTACTTGTTCTTGAAACTGAGAATTATGATGGTAATGTAATACATTTTATTTTAGCGCTGAAAACTAATATTCTTAATGCTTTTATTACTTAATTCAGCTGTGATATAAGGTCAACAGAAGACAGGTAGAATCGCATAAAAAGGACCACTTTTCAATTCGTGGCCGGGTGATTCCAAAGTGGTGACACATTCATGGTTACGAAGTTATGTAGGGTGGAAACGACCGTTCATAACACGTGTTCACAAGAAAAAGTATCGAGCCTACATTATTGTAAGTGACTATTTTGTTTTGGAATATTTTGGATATTAGGGTAATTGAGGCGCTCTATGTAATAACATGCATACGCATTGTTAAACATTAGTATGTGCTCTTATTACGTACGTCGTTCAATCGCCCTTTGTAAGTTAGGAAATGAAATAAGTTGAATGCGTATCAGAAGTATTTGTATTCATGGTAATATACTGCAAAGGAAGAAATAGAAAAAATACAAAATAGAACCTTTTTCTTATTGTTAAATGGATAGTTGCTAAATCCCACTGTGCTGTCTCTCTCTAAATCAATAACGCTATGAGAGCGTTACTCTCCTGTGAGAATATTGACTACGATAACTATTATTGATGTTTCGATGTGTCCAATTAATTACTTTAGTATAGGAGTGAGCTTTTACAACTGGTTCATCTGTAGATGTAGTGAAGTTACGTGATGAAATCCTGTTTTAACTTTCTATAATCAAATACTTTTTACGGCTGTAAGTACTGAAGAAGTCCTACTTACGTGTTTATGTCTTTATGATGTAAAATATATGCACTAGCGATAATAAATACGTAAAACTTCCTCCAAACCTTAAATGCCATAGAAAGTATTTTCACTATGATTTAAGCTCTAGTCACGAGCGTATATTTGAGAACAAGAGTAGAACTTCCTGATTGTCAGTTTTTTTTTCATCTGTGATCGTTAGGACCCGAAATTTATTATTTGAACTTACGCGAATTCAAATCTCGCCTTCTATTTCCTTTTTTATCCTAACATTTGCAACAAGTTTGGAAAATACTTCTTTCAAAACTAGAAACAAATGGTTTTATTTCATTAGATAAAGAACAAATCTACTTATACTCTGTTAGTATATTTTAGAGGTTCAGTTATTACGTTCCTCTGTACAGTTAATCTTGTTAAATTCGTTGGATATATTTTAAAACCTTCCTGATTAAGCTGTTATCGTGTTTGTTTCTCTTGAGAATCTCATTTGTCAAATTTATCCTTGGAAATATTTAATAATGTAGTAGTCTCCAATAACTAAGTTTAAACTTATTTAAATGAAATATCACGTGCTAGATTTTATTTTCGCTGCAATACTACAACAGCTGTGGTTTAATTAGATATTTCCTAAATATACTTTTTAGGATTGTTACGGGATATATAATAACAGTAAAGTCAGATGTAAAGAGGACAAACATTTAGATCAGTTATCTTCCAACTTAATATCAAATGCCCTTTCGCACTTTCCGGACATACTCTCGTCGGATATAGAAAATAAATGAAAGACTATTTCGTATATTTACGAAAATATTGACGGTAGGATTAGCAGTAGCACAAGGAGTTAGGGTCATATTCCAGGCATTACACTAATCAACCGTTTCAGATATATCCTGTTGAAGAAGGACGGCTTCATTATCGGTTGTTACTTTCCTAAGGATCTTGCAGTCATCTGCGAACAGAATGTTATTATTGTAAGGTGAAGATAAATGAGATGGAAGATCGTCAATATTTTGAAGAAATAATAGTGGACCCAGAACACTTCCTTGTGGTGCACCGGATAACAAACTTGGAAGAGGAATCAAGAAGAACTACACTCTGTTTACGATTAGAGATATTATCTTTGAGCAAGGACAGAAATTTCTCATGCATATTAAATCAGTTAGAAATCAGAAAGTTACCTCTGACTAAATAAACAAGTAAGGCTTTACAATATGAAGACAAATATTTTGTAGTTTTACAGGCAAATTCTGAGTCATTACTTGTCTCTGGAATCTTCCATCAAATCGTTATAATCCAAAATAGGTGCAATGTCATTTCCTACAGATAGAAAAGCCTACGGGACCAGTCGGTCTTGAGCCATGGTGTTCTTCGTGAGCTTCACCTTGGGAAAGCTGCTTTCCGCAGACGCAACAGTAACTAGAATCGCGGCTAAAATTCTCAATTTAAAATAATTGTTCTTGGAGAATGTACTTAACGTGTTTACTATGTATTTATTTTCACACACAAGAAAGCAAACATATGTTAAGCTTCTAAGCTTATTTTTCTATTTTTTTTGGTAATGAAAAACAATAATCTTCAACAAAAGATGGCATATACTACCTCTGCGTATATATATATAATGCACTTTTTATCATTGCACGAAATTTCAATGCTGTTCTTACAAATTCAAGCCTAGAAAGTTGAAACTTCCAGACAAGAAAGTTCATAATTAATTCGAATTGGAACAGTGCTGATTTTGTATTTTCGTTTTTTTTTTCATTGTTGAAAGAACTTATCTTTTTAGGTTTTCAAGTGATTTCAACGAAGAAGAACGAAAATAAAGAATTGCATTGATCAAACTCTTGATTTGGTCAAAAACTTTCTTCTCTGAAAATTCGAACACTCTACGTATTAATTTGTAGGAGCAATATTGAAATTTCGTGCAACGATAAAAATACATTAGACATATACCGAGGTAGCGCTACCTTCTTTTGTTGATTGTTGCTTTACACTCACCTTATTCAACTATGATCAACATAATATGATGTGATCAGCACATTACAATTTGGAAATAAAGCACAGTGAACAAACGAAGATTGGTCATTTATTTGTAGGCTATATAAATTTACTTGAAGCACAAATACAGTATGACTCCAGGCAGACAAACGCGGGCCCTCTCTAAGCGAGCGGACCATGGGTTGTTTACCGATTCCCTCGTTCCTAATGCCGACACTGCACCTCACACCTTACGGGTCGTTTAATTGGAATAGCACGCTTCGCTTGCCGTCTTCAACCAATCATTATTTGTTCCTCTGCGATAGCTCAATTAAAACAGAATTCAACAAGCGTGTTAGAAATTTAATACTGACAAGATAATATTGTTTCTTTTCGAGTAGTGCCTTTCCTTTAAAGTTCAAGCTGAGACACTGAGCGAATACAATAAGATTAATATCATTTTGAGAAAGAGAGCTACTGAAAGTACCATATTACTCGGTTTTAGATTACCTAGATAATAATGCGTTCGATGCTCACACCCGCCGAAATCTATTCGTGGTATTCTAGACAAGCTTAACATAACGTGGGATACTGTTGTTTGAAGCTACTAGTCTGCAGCGCATTAGGATGATAGTGAAATCCACACATCTGTTTGCCTATAGCAATCGAGATGGCGGCTCCGATACATAATTAAATGTGACTTAACTCTGTCGCATTAATGCCCCATGAATAACTACACGCGGTATACATATGTTATTCTATCAAATTATACCCAGTTTGGATATGTATATCCCAGTTTAGATATATATATATATGTTATTCTATCAAATTATACCCAGTTTACACTTGTACCCAGTTTACACTTGTACCCGTGTCGGTCTCTGGTGGGTACAAGTCATGCATCGCATCAATGTACTGCGCTGCATTGAGTGGAAACCAACGCCAGATGTTCGTAAGATTATTATTATTTTTTCTGTCGTTTCCCCTTGAACTACTGACCAATTGTATAATCTTTGACTTAGTTTTATCTCGATTTTAAATATATCTGCTAGACATGAGCGCCAATCTGATATTGTGGTACTTGTTAGTTTGATAAATAAACAATTAAATACATTGTTAGGATTTCCACATGTGATAAATTTCAGAGAAAATTTACAGGACAAACAGAAACCACTGTTCACTCACGAGAGGTGCTATCACTTGTGTTTATCTATTGTTCGTATGAGTCGTTATGTTCTCCATCACAAATCGAACGGCAGGCGATCATTACACGTCAGCAACCAGCAAAAACCAACCGATATTCTGTCCTCCGGTTCAACTACAGTACAATCTTAGGCGTGAGAGAAAAGACTATGCAATGTCCCAGTTAATTGTTCCACGACTCTTCTTTTCTATTTGCTGACTGCTCTGCCACTGATTAATATCTCCTTCAGCCATCTGAAACTATTTTTGGCCAAATAAAAATGTCTGTTTCATATTCATAATTCAACTAAAATGCATGGATAATAATAGAAACTTATATCCCCATCATATGCGAGATAAACACTTATTGAATACCCAACACATTTTATAGTTGTCTATTTAGAGTTCTAGTTTCAGGTGATTGAGTTAAGTGTCGGTATTATTAAGCAATGTTATGTCCTTTATTTCCACGGTAATTATATTTGAATTGAATTTAATATCTTATTGTAGACATAAGTTTAACTCCATAGTGCTATTACCGCCCATACAATTAATTTTATCTTAACATAAGTTTAACTACCGGAAGTTTGTTTAAAGTGATCAAGAACACTAGAATTCGCAATTTTAAATACTCATCTTATATTAGCGTATAATTAATGTTGGCCTGAAATTTGTATATCTAATAGCCGTCTTAATTTAGCGACTATGCACTGAATTGTAACTCCATTTGTTTGTAATCATAATATTTTGTATTGTAGCAATGCAATTCCAGTGGATCAATGACCGAGAGCAATCTAGATAAACTTATCAAAGAATTAAGTTCCGATGAACTTGATCAGTCTATTGAAATTGTAAAAGAAATACAAAAGGTTTTGGTCAATGCTGATGGAAGTGAAAGTGTTGGAGAATTCTCAGAGACTCACCCATATGTAAAACAAGGGAAAGAACCCGAAGTTGTATTAACTAACTCTAGAAAGTGTCTTTCGCAGGTGAGTTGTTCCCAATTGTATGCATTTGCTGGAATAATAAATTTGTTTCAAAAGGCTTTATGGAAGTAAGTAGTTTCCTTGTCTTTGGATTTATTTACGGATCCTCCATCATATTTCCGTATAATTATGTACTACTTTACATGAGGGGAAAGTTGATTTTTCTGTCCAATGGATAACAGTCTTATCTTTGGTGGTGAATGGACGTGAAAATATGTTTAATTTTTTAGTTGTAAATTTTCCTATTGATACAGTATTTAAATTTAAGTACATATTTTTTTATGTGTCGTACGTTTTTCTGCATTGCGTGTCAATTGTAAGAAATGCTTAAAACAATCGATATTGTTCTTCAGCTAGTGATTCCGTTCCGTCATCTTTATTTGGTTTAACGAACCCTCGCTAATTGAGGTTTGGCATGTTGGTCATGTATCCTTTGTGCCACATTATGCAGACTTCATTTCTCGTAAACTCCAGTTGTTTTCCGATCAATGAGACAGATTTGTGAATGCAGAGACAAACTCCATTTACTAAACTATGTTAATTTTTATTTCATTGATTTATTATTCGCAAATAATACATATCTGCAGGACAGTTGAATAGGACTAACACAGTGTGTTATTCTTTATTTTTAGATTACGGAAATAAGATCCGATTCAACAGCCAAAATACTTAATGTATTTAGGGTATTTGCAATCTAGCGTTAAAGATTTATAAACTCCACTGTTGTAAAAATTAAATTTGCGTTTTCCAAAATAAGTGCTTTGTAGACATTGAATCAACGTCTTAGTGTTTTGGAAAATTATTATAAAATCCTGAATTAATTGACATGAATTTCAGTTGATTAGCATACTTCCCTTACAGCTGAACATTCAGGTCTAAAGATATGTCATATTTGCTTCGATATGTCGTAGTTTTAGACAAAACGTAAACGCACATTTTAGTAATTTCTGCGTTACAACTGGATTTATTTCTAATACAGCCACTCAGTCCAGGTTCATCTAATACAAAGAGTAATGCAGACCAAATTTTACAGGAATTAAGATACGACAAAATTGACTTATCGATTGCAGCTATTGAAGAGTTACAAAAGCCTTTCGGCTTCTCTGATCAAACTGGAAGGCAGGGAGAGCCCTCAGAAAGTTATCATGATATGCAAGAAGAAAAGAAATACCGTAGCACATCAACTGATTCTCTGAAATACGTGGAGGAGCAGAAGTATCCTTCTCACGTGAGTAGTTGCACGAATTTGTATTAACTAATTTTGTATGAAAACAAGTTACCGCCCATACAATTCATTTTATTATCTTTTATATGAAAACACATTTTCACAGTTTCCAACCGATATCCGATCAGTCGAAGGTTAAATTAAAGTCTTTGGTAGATTCCACTTTATTTTCATAGTACACTAGATGAATCTTGGAGCCTAAGTGAATTTATTAGAATGGTTGATTAATATTTTAAATAAATGCTAGATTCTCTAAAAATGCGGTTTTGGGATTTGAATCTTAAAGGTTAAACTTTATTGCGAATTAGATTGAAATATACTAAGGTTGATGGTGCGTATTTCCTTTCAGTGTCTACTTTTTGCCCTTTGTCCTCCGATTTTTCTTTTTTTATTTATGTTTGTTTGAACTGCCAAAATCTGCCGAAGGACAGTTAAAGCCACTGAAAACGCGTTAGATTTGAAAGTCAGTTTCCTTAACATTGCAGAATCCCATGCATAGGAAGTGGAAAACTAGTTAATATCATAATCAGCGTGTTATTGGTGTCTTAAGACATAAACTATCTTGTTTTGGATTTCCTTATTATATACAATTCTTTGTGTCTTGCCCATAAACATTATATTTGAAACGATATAATTAATTTTGAACATAATACCCATCTTCTCCGAAGGATTGCACGCTAAAATGCATTCTTTATTTAAAAAAAATAAATTATGATAATAATGAGATAAATTTTATTTTACCCCTTTAACTATAATTCCTAATTCAGCTGTGAAATAAGGTAAATAAAGCGAGGTAGATAGATATAAAAATGGCCTCTTCAATCTGTTGCTGAGTGAATCGAACGCGATGACTCGTTTATTGTTACGAAGTTATGTATGACGGAAACAGTTGTTGATAACACTTGTACACAAGATAATGTATAGAATTATTGTAGGTTACATTTTTGCAAGGAGTATTTTGAATATTAAGGTAATTGAGGCGCTCTACGTAAAATCATGCATATGCAATGTTGATATATGCCCTTTTTAGGAACATCGTTCAATTGGCCTTTTAGGTTAGGAAATAAACTAAGTTGAATAGGTGTCATGAGTATTTATATGCATGGTAATATTCTGCAAAACAAGGAAGTGTAATAAAAAATAAAATATATAAACATGTTTATATTGTTATATAGATATTTGCTAAATTTTACTCTTTTTCTCTCAGCTACGCTACGAGAGTGTTACTCCCTTAGGAGTAGACTACAATAACGATTATCGATGTGTCCCTCTGCCTAATATATTATGTTTGTGTAGGAACGATCCTCTACAACTGGATCGAATACAGACAGTACTTTAGATGTACTTGTAGGGAAGTTAGGCGATGACGAAATAAAACTCTGTTCTAAATATTTGTAATAATCCTATTTTACATACTTTTTAAGGCTTATGAGAAAACCTTGCTTATGTATTTATGTTCCTGTTAAGTAATAAAAAATATATACTGCCGATACTAACTACATAACACATCCTCAAAACCATAAATGCCATAAAAAATGTGTTCACTACGCCTTAAGCTCTGGCGTATATTTGAGTACAAAAACAGAACTACCGACTTAGCATGTCAGTGTTTCGTCTGTGATCGTTAGGACCGGAATCTATTATCAGAGTATACGTGAATTCAGATTTCCTTAAGAAATAGAACAAATCTACATACACCCTCTTAGTTCGACGTATCTTTTACACGTTCAGTGATTACGTTGTTCTGTACATTTATTATTGTATAATTCATTGTATATATTTTAAGTAGCAATGACTTCGCCAATCAGCTGTTTAGTTATCATGCGTTTTTTTGTGAGAATCTCATTTGTACTTATAATTATATCGAATTTATCCTTTGACAGATTCAATAATGTAGTAGTCTCCAACATTTGCTTCTAAACAATTTTAAATGAAATACCACATGGTGGATTTTAATTTGACTGCAATGTCTACATCTATGATTTTCTTAGATATTTCCTAAATATCTTTTTTCAGGATCTTAGCGGGAAATATAATGACAGTAAACTCAGATGTAAAGAGGATAGACATTTAGATCAGTTATATTCCAATATCAAAGGCCGTTTTGCACTTACCAGACTTGCTTTCTTCTACTATATCGTCTATTAACAAAAATAATGATGGTATTATTAGTAGTAGCACAAAACAACATAACACCGACAAAATATTAAATTTGTCTCCTGTTAAAGCATCTTTAAATAATAGCAAAGTATCTAAAGACAGTAAATCAACCCGTGTTGAAGAAAATGTCTGCTGTAAGACAGATGAGTCCCTAAGATGCGGTAGTTCGACACGGCGAAAGAGAATACGTCCAAGCAACAGGTCTTTCGATTGTAAAACATGTGGAGCTAATTTTGCGGAATCCAGTACCTTGAAACGACACATGAGAATCCACACAGGCGAACGACCATTTGAGTGTAAAATATGTGGAGGTAAATATACCCAATCTGGTAACTTGAGACAACATATGAGAGTCCACACAGGCGAAAAACCATTTGAGTGTAAAAGATGTGGAGCAAAGTTTTCCCAACCTGGTAGCTTAAAAAAACACATGAGAGTCCACACAGGCGAAAGACCATTTGAATGTAAAAGATGTGGAGCTAAATTTAAAGAATCTGGTAGCTTGAAAAAACACATGAGAGTCCACACAGGCGAAAGACCTTTTGAGTGTAAAAGATGTGGAGCTAAATTTGCCGAATCTGGTAGCTTGAAAAAACACATGATAGTCCACACAGGCAAAAGACCTTTTGAGTGTAAAAGCTGTGGCGCTAACTTTGGGACATCCAGCCACTTAAAACAACACACGAAAATACACAAACGATAACATCATTTTGTCTGCAAAATTAGTAGAACTAAGCCTATAATACATTTAGCTTAAAAATATCCTAATAATTTACACATTATATTAACATTCAGTACGTTTTTCTTTAGGAAAATCGAAAGCAGCTATTGTGCTAAAATCTATATTTCTTTTAACGGGCTGATAAACCCAAGGAACTGCTTGCGAAATATAACGTTTTATGTTTTCTACTAAGTTCAACAGTTGGGCAGGAAACATAATTCTTCAGGCACATACCTGTATGATACCAGACATCATGCCCTGTATTCTTGTAATTTAATGGTATTGGCGAGCGTCTCCAAGTTTATCACTTTAAAACTCAGCTGAAGCGTGAGGGTGCTTTGAGACTAGATAATTAACAAGCAATGTAATCGAAAGGGGGCAAAGTTATTAGTTAATAATGTCACTCCAAAATTTTCAGTCTTGAATGTTTCCAAGATATACGTTACTAAAATATATATACAAAAACTTTTACTGTAGTTTGATATAACTTAGAATTCAGAAGAACTTGAAAAATTGTGCTTCATCCAAATATTAAGAATGTATAGGATAACAGGTAAATAAAAATATAATCAGTTATTCGTTTCAACGGCCGTGTGAAAAAAAATATTGGCAATTTAATCTTACACATATTTGATCGGTTTTGAAATCAATTAGGGGTAGACGATACTCCACAAGTCATGCCAATCATTATTTCGATGAAAGTATTTTTGAGAATCGTCATAACCGAGACGCTTTCGAGATTCAAGATCTGTGATGTTAAATTTATAGAATGGTAATCAAAACGAATGAAAATCCACTCAGGAATGCTTAAAAACTTTACATGTGTTATAAAATCACTCAGTATAGTTGGTCAACGAAGCAATCGATGGATCATTTATGTAATGCATTATAACGGAGAGTAGTTTGTAACTGTTCCCACACTTCTTTCAGAAAACATGGCTTTATGTGAGTGAATAATGGAACCCAATAATAGGTCTACAAGTTGGAATTTCAATATCGTTAAAAGAGTTAAATAGTTTTTATTCAGTTCCAATTTGAAGGAAATGAGGCAACTTTCAGATATTAAGCTTCAACAGTGTTTTTAGTGAGTGTTCTTACAGATATGTAAAATGTATTTTAAAATCATAAAAAAATAATCCAATACTTCTTAAACTATACAGATGGACGTGTTACACTAAAACCAGTTTCAAACTGTTACTCTTTTTAACCTTAACAGGTTCAAGATATATGATCCGTTCCGTCTTAGACCAAAGGTGAAACTTTGTGTACCACCTTTAGTATGTATTATATAATACTTTGAGGGGTGAACAGCTTTAACTATAGTTTAGAGGATGAAATAAACTTTTTAAATTTCTTTGAAAATCGCTTCTGCAATAATACTTACATGAAATGGCAGCATTAACAACAAAAGTGGGTAACGCAATGTTATAATATTTCGCTTCTATTTTTAAGAAGTGCTCGAAAATCGAAATAGATGTACAGCCGCACAAAAAACCTTTCTGTTTTTTTTTTCTTTTTAGGTTCAATTCTTGTTCCTTATATTTCAATTGGTGATGCCTATGAAACAGATGCGGAAAATACATTTAAAGCTTCCCCAAAGGAAGTTAGAGTAAGAAATGAAGGTTATATTTAATTGGTTTTACCAACAATTACGGACATATATTTTTTTTTATTCAACGTTCTCAACATGAGACTTTATGCATCATATACGTTCAAGATATCCAATGTGGCTAGTAGGGCCTACATAATTATGAGAAGTTGGTCAAAATGTTTGATTGTTACAAAATATTGTCATCACATTTAGATTGGGGATATTGCTTTTCCTTGAAGTTGTTTCATTATTATTTACAAGTTACTATAATTGTAGTCGTACTTCAAAATTAGTATTTATTTCTGAACAAACGCTTCAAAAACATCCTTTTATGTTCGACCAACGTCGTAGAATGCACACATTGAATACATATTTCTGACTTGAATATTTCAATAAAGCATGTTTAGTCTTTATCATACCCAATTCAAAATCTGCCAAAAATATGAATATTTCACTGAGACCAATTTTATTTTATGAACTATTTCGGTTACACGTAGGATAAATGATACATATTATATAGTTATTTTGTTGTTCAGTGGGTACCCTTGTATTAACAAGCCCTTTCCTTATCAATATTACCATCGTCTTTACGCGAGAGTAGCCTAAGGGATCCAGATATAACAGTGTGTATAAACACTCTGTATAGTCTAGTCTGATGCCACAGTATCCTACATCTAATCCACGGAATAGTACTACAGCTTTGGACTATTTGTATTTTAACGCAGTCTGCCTATGTAATTTTGTGTTATTCACTGATGGTCTTAACCTGGATTAAATTATATCTTAAGGGTTAAAACACATGATAATCTGTTGACGACTGCATTTAGAACTTATTCTTTTTCAACACATGTTTTACTTGTCTGTGTCTACCAAGAGAGGAGAGATTTGCGATTGCTTTATGCGTGTGAAAATTTTTGTACTTTTCACCGTTCGTGCGTTACGAAATTTTAGATCGTTTGTTCTTAACCGGAAGTAAAGTTGAGTTAAAATCAGATATAAAATATTTTATAACTACTAATAGTAATATCCCAGTTTACAAATCCAAAAATAATTAATGTTAAAACGTGAGCGTGCTATCAAAGTGTTACCTGTGTTGCATCTCATCGTCCCTTCCGTAAATGTACACATGGCGATTTGGGAATTTAACCCGTAACCTGCGACCTACGAATTTTTTCACACTAACCTGGAGGATGTTTTTTTTTCTACATCTAAAAATTTAAGCAGTATTTAATAGTCTTTATAAAGTTTCGGAATCAAATTAATGTTATTCTTTTCTGGGGAATGCATATTCCTATATAACATAAAAGTTAACTATTCTTTTCAGAAATAATATATTTGTTCCAGCAGCATTATACTTCAAGAAATTTCGAGACATGCGGTTCGCAGCTTCTTAATACAACCTACAGAAAGCTAGAGAGCAGAGCTTCTCTCTTTTGTGGCGGAGACTGGGTTTAATTAGTTTGTTTAAAAAAAACACTGAACATTGTAAAAGAACGTTTTTTTTTATTTAGGTGTAGCTAACATTATTTGAACATTAATAAAATGTTTGTTTTTCGTACAAATATATGTTTAGAATCGTAAAATTTGTACTGGAACTTCCAGAAGAAAAACTCTGTTCCATAAATGTATATTCAATCGTTTCCAGCTTGTTGCCAATCTCATATAGGGATATTACAATATGATGGGATACTCTAATGCAGCGGAAAACTTATGTTTCTTTGCTAACAGTAAAGTTTCAAAAATATATATTTTACCAATATTTACTTCTGTCGCTGTGGAAAATTTCATCATTGTATGACGTCGGAAAATAAATTAACGTTGCAAGATTTGAGGACACCACGAACCATTGTGAATGCAATCTGTAAAGAAAAGCGGTATAAGAAAATGATTAAATTATGACCTGATTAACCGATTGCTTCCACTTATTCATGCTGGAATTGCTAAATAACGTCGTATTATTAAAAAAAACTGCTAATTTAAGAGCGTTATTCGATTTTATTTAGCTCAGTGATGCCCAACCTACCTCCCATAGCATTTACCTTTCCGGTTTGCCACATATGTTGCACTTGTTTACCATGATAAACATGTCGAAATATGGTTTTATTTCTCCTTAATTTGTACATGATTATGGTAAACTTGTTTTTAACACTTTGATTTTGGCCTCTTGCTATATATAGAAACATTAATTGTCCGTATGTGCGAAGGACCTTCTAACATTTGCGTTATTAGCGTTTAGAAAACTGCAAAAAACGTTCGATTTCTGTGAGATGGTCTGGCCCGTGAAATTAGTGCTAAATTATAATGTGGCCCATGGGAAAAACAAGGTTGGGCATCACTGATTTTGCTGATAAAATGAATTACTTTTTAGTTAACATGACAGTGGGTTATACTTGCGAAGATTTCAAAGAGAAACAAATTCGCAGCCAGCTCGTAGCGGCACAGTCTGACCTTTTAAACTGGACGGTGGTCCAGTACGTGACTACTCAGATTCACAGGTTTGGTAATTAGACAATTATGCAAATCAAATTACCTTCTACTCTTAACGTATTCCGTCGAAATAATTCTACGATGTTTTTTCAATAACCAATGAAGTTGAAAAACAAAACTATTGAAAAAATTACGTTCTTTTTTAATATTCTTGAAATACGAAATTATTCTCATTTTCGTGAATAACGTTACTGCACATATCCATTGGGCCAGCTGACTAGTTTGTCTGTACAACCTGGTTTACTGGAAATGAAACCCAAGTCAAAATTGACTGGAACTGAAGTCGAAAAACAAACCCAATAGATAAGAGCTATCGTCCGTCGCCTCGACTTCGTATTCATACAACACATATCTACTTAATTTGTTCGGAATATACTTTAAAATATAAACCAGTTCTTGGGGTGTCATCTCCAATCAATTGAAGGCAGTGCCAAACCATATTTATTTCACCTTGTCGAGAATCTTTAGGTCATACACCTGACTTCGGGCAGATCTGTACTCATCCCATCACCCTAATCTAGAACAGGACCAAAAATTTATATAGCTTCTCTTAAATATTGGTTAAAGTAAAATAATATTTATTGGAAAATTTCTAGCAGCACATTTCAGAATAACTTTAAATGTTTCAGGGCAATTATCTGGCAAGTGGTCCATTGTCAGTGAATTTTCAAAATTAATTTGAAACTATGATGTCTATGTTTTTCTATCAAGGAACAGTGGATCTATATATTGAAACATTTAATAAAAATGTAAAATATTTTGGTCACCTCTTTACCTTGGTTATTCGTACTCCCTTACTCCCCGCTTCAAGTATACATACATACAAGACTGACACAACAATCAAACAGGCAATTAAACATGTACCTTGGGGCCGGTTTTAATTTCATCGCATTGTGCTTAAGACATAAACAACATAACCTAAGCTTCACTCTTACTAAGATTCAACTACATCTTAACGAAAATATTGTCGACACCACTAATTTACCGTAACTTCTAAATTATTTTTAATTCAAGAGAATAAGGTCAGCATATAATTACAGATAAAATAACAATGTGTGACGGGAAAGACGTAAGGCATAGTGCTGTTACCGCCCATAAAAATCATTATATCTTAACAATGTGTGAACTCATTTCCGAATTCAAAAATTTGATGGGCTCTTGAAATCAACACAAGTAATGTGCTTCAGGCACTACTTAGTCATCAATATCTGGCTAATGATAATCAACAAAAATCGAAATATGCGCATTTGAGCCCATAAACTGTTGTAAAAACCATAGATTTTGATAAAAGTCATATTTTGGCATATGCTTAAGAAGGGATTTTGCTGTAAAACTTACACGATGGTCATTTTAAATTACAATAGCTAGATAGTTGTACTTAAGCGAAAATATTTTCTGTTAATTAATATTTCTACTATTTGGTTTTATTCATAAACACTTAAACAGCAATTTCTTCACTAAAACAAAAACTCGTTTCGTAATACATTTGTTAATAAGGAGAAAAGTAACGCAGAAATTATCTTTGTACTAGGCTGATAAAAATGAACTTAAACGGAAAGTGTTAACAAATGACAGTTTCAACTTGCATGCACTGATTTTACAGCAAACAGCACACGCCGGAGAAAATAATACTGAATTTAAGAAAAATTTTAAGCTCTGAATCTGATTATCCAACAATTTTTCTATTATGTGTATGTTCCAATCTGATGGGCATATGATTGGTATATTTGTAACTTGAGTTAAATATCTAAAATGTCTTAATTATAAGCTAAAATTGTTCTCTTAACAGCATTTCTTGTACCTAGATGTGCTACATTGCACCTCTTCTATCCCAAGTTAGCTGGATTTACTATTAAAGTTACCAAGGTCACCCAAGATACTCTACTTGGGTTTCCGAATTCAGTTTCGAAACCTCGAGCGTCATGGTATGATCCTGGTGTCGAAAAGTGATATCTTGTATTTCCAGTTCGAGACAACAAGCAATCTGAAATGAAACACAAACAATATTAATATATATAAATATAAAATTGCAGGCATTAACAGATGAACTAAAAATATTCTTAATTTTGAAAAGATTAATGCTACATATTTGCTGCATAATTCACTCCTAGAACGCGGAACAAGAGAAGACGTGTTAATAAAGCCACATTACACAATTCTTTCTTCTTGTACGATGCACGTGACGTTTAACATGTGCTAATAGTCCAATTCATTTTCGATCCTTTACTTTCATTTCCTACTTCCATGACTTAAAACCTTGTATAATTTAGCGGTCCAACAGTTCCACACAGATTCCAAACATTACATTTCCTGGCTACCGTAAACAGCAGTTTACCCAATACCTCTGATTACAAGTAAGTTGATATTAAGTAACAAAATTCAGTTTCATACTTGCTCTTTAAAGTTCAAGAACACTTTGAAATCAGCCTGGACCTGTTCTCCAGAATTAATATCCCTAATCTAATTTAAGGTAAGCCTTGTCAATCGAACCAAAACCACCTTAAGTAGATTTACTAAAGTCTAATTGAGATCAACCCGAAAATGTAAAATTTACAAAATAAATGTAATGTTCGCAATATATGTGCAAATCTTGGAAAGCAAAATATAAAGAAGTTCCGAGCCATGGAAAATTTTAAAGTGTGTTTTTGAATAAATTGCTACTTCCGCTTTGGGTCGAGCACACAGAGTGAATGTTAAACGTCATGTGCATCGCGTATAATGAAAATATAATCGGACCTCACTTTAAATCACGACGTTTCGCCCCTCTACTTTGTCTGTGATTTTTGTGGCAAACTACAAGCCATTCATAACACGAACTTATAAATTTGCTTCCGCATGCCGAGGTAGTTGTATCTGTTGATGAATTCCAAGGCAAAAATAATGAAAAGTAAATTGTAGAGCGATGTTCACGGTAGTTGTATGCTCTTTATTTGATCATTGTTTAAATTTACTCATTACAAAAATGTTGATCTTGTTTATGCAGTGCAGTTATAGTAGTGATAATTTTTCAATCTTCGAATGTGTCTATTTAAAGAAAATTCATAATTAAAGTATGTGGTTATCCAGTTTAATCAAAAAGTAAAGATTTCTCACTTAACCAGAGGGAAATATAAAGTTCCACATCACAGGGTAGAAGTCGAGTTTAACCAAGTGCCTCAATTACTGACCGTGGGAACATAGAGGTTAAGTAAGGTTAGGTACGGTTATGCATCTTTACACTTTCGTTTGTTTATTATTAAAATTGTAAACATACATAACCGAAACCTAACCTCCACGTTCCCATGATCACTAATTAAGGCAAAGTCGGTTTTAACCGAGTACTCTGTTAAAGTTGACTTTTACCCATCACAGTATTCAATTTCTAAGATACTTCATGATGTTATCAACAAATGAAAATATGCTTCTTTCATTTTCTTTTAACATTGATGTGTTGAAAACTAATACTACCGGATGCTCTTCGGATACTCCCACGGAAGAGAAATTACGATGTTCAGAACATTATTTCGGATCTGATTAGGAAGGACTAGAGACGTTAAGATCAGTTAAAGATGACTGAAATAATTAATATAAGTTAAGATACTCCAATCTAACCTAATCTAATGTTCACTGTTTTCAACGATACGGGGGAGTATCTAAAGCGCAGCCAACTAACTTCTTTGAACAAAATAGTTTCCTAGTGTTACACTGTTATTCGGAAAAGGTTCATTTTTTTATAAATTGCAGTTCTCATCCTTACTTACGAGTTTCAAGGGTACATACAGTCGAGTAGTGAATGAATATAAGTGGTATCTATCAACAGTAGCATACTGGCTTTAATGCTATATGTTATCCTTATTACTTCCCTACAGTCTTAGATCTTCCAATACTGATATTCGTTATTCATGCATCACTAATTATTATGTCATTCACTAAGTTAATGAATTCTACACTTTCAGTACTTTATCAGTATTAAATAGCTTCAACCATTACATCATTGTCTTTACAGATTTAAGATGCTCTTTGGATTTTCCTACGGATGACAAACTACCACGTTCAATACAGTATTACAAATCTGATTTCGAAGGATTAAAGTCGTTAAGCCCAGTTAAGATAACTTAAACTAGGTTAAGCTAACCCAATCTTACCTAACCAAACCTTCAATGTTTTGAACGATTCGTTAAAGTTTGCAGAATAGCCCTGAACTCCCTGAAGAAATATTCCCAATTGCCACAGATTACATTCACCGCTACTTGAAACAATGAATCGGAATTTTGAACTGTCTACGCGTTAAACTATACTTGTTTACACCACGCTAAAAGAGAAGTGTGGACTGTACTTTGGATACTACCCTAGTTCATAACAAATAGGGTAGTGTAAATTCCAAAAACCTTACTGAACTAATTATTTTGCCCTTCGAACTACACATAGATTTTGCTTCTGCAGAAAGCCTTAAAGTATTTCAGAAAGTAAAAGGCGTATTAACTTGAATGAAAACGCGTAATTAGTGAGAAAATTCCGTAATAATATAAAGATTATCGTATATACAGGCAAACATATATTTAAAAATTCCCTTGGACAACTATGGTAGTAAATTTAATTGACCTTACCTCTTAATCTCCTCCCTTAATTTCTGCTTCAAAAATGATTATAACTTCGAGCGGAGAATTCTGCACCCTTCACTTTGTACACTCTAGCTGAATTCCTTGAATCTGCTTTCACAAATCCAACGTCGATCGTGTCTACCTCATAATAAATGAATATTCCCAACACATAAAAGAAATACAATGTAAATATTTACTATTTTGTAATTTTCAAACTCGTAATTCCATCTTTACTAGTCGAGCAACAGCACACTCCATCCGCTTTGGACATCTGTGGCATTGACCAATGAAATTGCGTTTATTTTTGCGGGAAAATTTGGCACCCGGTCCTACAAACATGGCCGCCATGAACATAATTAACGGCTTCACTTTGATGACGTAGGACTCTCTAAGTAGGACTCTCCTCTAGGGTGTACACTGGATTAGACTGGAAGTGGACAAACGAGCTTCAATATTTGCTCTGGCACTAAGCAGTCACTGCAGTACGTTGGGCTCGAGGGCTAACATATGCTAAACTAACGCAATGTACCTTCACTTGGAATACATTTTAAAAGTACGATACGATTTGGAATTCCGAATAAATTGGTTCAACTAGTGAAGATGTGTCTCAACGACCCCATAAGCAGAGTACGGATACGTAATAATATGTCATACAGTTTCAAGATTCGCAACGGTTTGAAACAAGGCGATGTCTTGTCACCACTACTGTTTAACTTTGCGTTAGAATATGAGATTTTAAGAATTAAAGGGGACAAAAACGGACTATCATTGAATGGTTTGAATCAACTGTTTGCATACGCGGATGATGTAGATTTAATAGGGGACGATATAGATGCACTAGAAAGCAACACCGATAACTTGGTAGAAGCGCACGATGAGATAGGTCTACAGGTAAACATGGATAAAACAAAATACATGATAGCAAGCCGAAACAAGGGAATGAAGGAAATAAAATCATAAGAATTAGGGAAGAGGTCATAGAGAAAGTAAACAAATTTAAATACTTGGGAGCATACGTAACAAGCAAAAATGAGGTTACAGAAGAAATAAAAAGTCGCATAGTGTCGGGGAATGCATGTTTCTAATCAGTTCAAAAACTTCTAATATCGCGATTAATATCAAAGATTGAAATTATACAGAACGGTTATTCTGCCGGTAACATTTTACAGTTGCGAAAGTTGGAATACGACCCTAGCAGATGAACATAAATTACGTGTATTTGAAAATAAGGTTTAGAGAAAAAAATACGGGCCGAAACGCGACGGAATAACCGGAGAGTGGAGGAGACTGCATAATGAAGAACTCCACGGACTATACGATTCACTAGATGTTGTAAAAATAATGAAATCTCAACCACTAAGGTGGGCAGGCCATGTAGCTCCGATGGGGGAGAGACGAAGATTATATTCCATCCTGGTTGGAAGGATGCTATTGGGAAGACCGAGACGTCGTTGGGAGGACAATATTAGAAGACATCTTGGTGAAATAGGTGTTCGTGATGGAAACTGGGTTGATATTGCCAAGGATAGAATCGAATGGCGAACGTTTGTTGCTGCGGCGATGAACTTGCGAGTTCCATAAGCCATAGAGTTAGTTAAAAATCCTAGATAACATAATTATAAATAGCAAAACCAATTCTGTCGAAATCCAACATGCCAACTAGCGTCTGTCTAGCCGAACGAGGGTATTAATATTCAGCGATTCTTATGGCCACATTTATAAATAACCCCCAAGACTGGGTGGCTCCCAGGGGCATTGAAATTATATACTGTACTCCTGGGAGCCACCCACTTCTTGGGAGTGATTAATAAATATGGCCCTTAGAGCTCATTTTCAAGCCCGCTCGCGTTGTTTGATTTGCTTCCGATTAGGGTAAGTAGTGAACACGTGGTGTTTCGTTGTGCAAATTTATTACCTGTTCTAACACGTGTTTCGATTGACTATTCACCCGAATCGGAAGCAAAGGAAACAGCGCAAGCGGGCTTCAAAATGAGCCTTTAGGGTTGATTTTCATTGAATCTTGCGTTGCTTGCAATTTCTCTGAGTAGCCAATCGAAACACGTGTTACACTTATTTTACAAGAAAACACGCAATGCTCGCAAAAGATATCGGCTGAAGAGACCAAAAAAGGTCGAAACAGCTAGCGCAAACTGTCCTGATAGCAGCCAATTTCAAGATGGACAATTTATAAAAATCTTCTGAGGTGACTCTGGAAAAAGGCAGGCCGGGTTCGTATCCGGTTAGAGGCAAAGACCAGAATCCTTCAACACAGAGGCACACTATCCGTGAAGTGCAACGCAGTCCTGTACCTAAATTGAAACTGAAAAACCAACTTTGAATCTTGTTCAGAGTAACATTAGCTCCACAAGCATTCAACCAACTTTATGACGACAATTAGAATGATGCCACAGCCAAATTGAAAATACTGTGGCAAAATTTACAAGATCCAACAACTTAAACAAAAAAAGGGATCTACAACCCAAAGTATGTAAAACAACCTTCACAACACAGAACCCAAACAAACTGGGAAATCCAGAGTAAATGCAATAGCGCTGGAATCCCTTGAAGAAAACAAACTTGTAGCCTCCACACTGATAAAACATAAAGCTTGTTTTAATAAAATAAAAACAAAGGCCTTCATTAAGGCCACTATAGTTTTTACAAGAAACGAAACTATCTTCAAAACTTGATGTTAAATAAAACGAAGCTCAGCTTCCAAAATCCTCCACATTAATTTACCCTCTAGAAATAAAGGGTTTAAATCCACATAAGGGGCCAAACCACAACTCTCCTCACACACGTTTGGACTAATAGGTTAATGAAGAAGGTTAAACTTACTTCAAAAGACCTGTCGCTTAGGCAAAACACTGATATTAACAAAAGATGACTAATTTGCTATACTTAGCACAAAATGTGACCCCCACATTATGTTAACAAAATATTGAGAAAGAATCAAAGGTTTCGAGTTCCTAATACTGCCTAATAATGCTAGAAACAAAAAATAAAAAAACGTATGACAAAGAATAAACAAAATCTGTCTACATAGGACGGAATCTGTTCTCTCCTTGGGCACTCCTATTCAACTAAGTCTTGTCATAGTTGAACAAAACTATTTAAAAAAACAACTTAAAAGGCCTAATAACGCTCATCTCACACCGACAACTGAAACAACTTTTTAGCATTAAAGAGTCTATTAACAGATGCTAATGTAGATCACGCTACTGCTGATTAAATGCACCACAAGTGCATAATAAACAAACATGGCTTTGAGCCTAAAGATAAACAAACCAAAAAAAAAAAAACTCATTCTCAACGCTTACTTCGGAGGGTACGGATCAGGCAGAAGATTACACAGTAAATGCTCTCATAAACCTCAAAATTGAAGAACACATGGACAAAATGTTGCGGTGGGTTTCAACAGTATTAACACTTGCCCTTCCCCATGATATGCTTCCGAAAGTCACAACGGCAGTTAAAAAGGCTTCGGAAGAAATACTTGAATGCCGCGTCAACATTTTGCAATCTGTGGACGGACATATTCACGTCGCAAGGGAGAGATTCTACAAGAAGCAAAAAACTAACAACAAACAGCAAAACACTACAACAGACAACAATGGCCAACAGCAATAACATCAACAACAAGAAACCTCAGACTCCCAACACCACTTTAAATTCGCTAAAAATAATGTTCATCAATATCAACAGCATCAGGGAAAAATTATATGAAGTCACAGATTTGGCTGCTACGAAGAAAATCGATGTTATTATAATCAACGAAACAAGACTTAAAGCAACAGACTGGCTACGAGTAAAGGGCTACGCGGTTTACAGAAAGGACCGTCCAACAGCTACGGGAGGTACCGCTATTCTAGTCTCCACCAAAATATCTTCCAGCGAAGTTCACATACCAGCCGATCTAGACGACAACCTCACCACTCCCATCCAGATTTCCTTACAACATGGCAAAGAACCCATCCATATAGCTACTTTATACTCAAGCCCTAGCACCAACATCGCAAACAGCTTTCCTCTCCTGCAACACTTTCAAAACTCAAAAAACCTAATCCTAGTGGCAGACCTTAACAGTCAGCACCATCTGATGGGAGACCCAAAAACGGACGATAATGGCAAACTCTTCTACCAGTTTCTAAACAGCTCAACGCTAATGAATGTCAATGTGGGCCCCACCAGATTCGTCGCCAACGCCGTCACTGCGCCAGACCGGATTCTTCTCTCACCACGCATGCACAATAAGCTAAACAAGAAAGAAGTCCAGAAAAGCCTGCCATCAGACCATGGGGAGATATATCTTGATTTTAGCCTCTCTATAGATAAAACTAAGAACATCAACGAAATAATCAATTACGGGAAATCAAATTGGGACAGGTTCAAACAAGGGGTCGAAGCAGCTCTCCAAAATATTAAACGTCCGATCACTTCATGCGATGACATTGATAACACATACAACGTCCTAGAACAAACTATCACGAGTGAACTTACTAAAGCCATTCATAAAGAACGAATAATTGAAAATGCCGAAAGACTACCTCCAGACATAATCCATCGTATCAGACTTAAAAGAAAATACATAAGACTTAATCACCAATTTGGACCGTCCGAAAACCGCAAATCAGAGATAAACAGGCTACAAAAAGAAATCAAAAAAGAAATCAAAACATATCGTGACGCCAAAAGAGAACAATTTCACCAGGACCTGACTCAATCCTATCGGGAGGACCCCAAGAAGTTTTGGAAACTAATAGCAAAACAAAGAGGCAAAAAGAACAGCAAGACCTACCCAAGCAAGCTCGACAACACCCCCATAAACAATAGCAAGGACATCATCACAATATTTCATACCAACCATAAAAATAAAACGGCCATAGATCGAACTCCACATAACAGAACAATCCAACAAGAGGTCACCCGCACAGCTAAAACCATAAAACAACTTCTATCTCATTACGAAGACATCTCAGACCAGGATAGAAGGGACAACCACATTGGACACATAGGCACTCTACTTGACAACATATCAGCAAATGAAATAATGAAAGTCCTCAAAAGAAAGAAAAACACTTCGCCCGGCCCTGACAATATCCCTTACATCGCCTTACAGAACGGACCCAAATTGCTCTTTGACATCTTGGCTGACCTATTCAATGCGTCACTAAAAACTGGCTACATCCCCAGCAAATGGAAAGAGGCATTCACTATATTCATACCGAAACCGAACAAAAATAAATTTCTATCAGAAAATTACAGGCCTATTACGCTCACAAATACAATTCCCAAACTCTGCGAAGCTATAATTGCCAATAGATTGAACCAATACCTGGAAGAAACCAATATTTTAAATCAAAACCAAGCAGGATTTCGAAAGCAAGTATCCACTATAGATCAGATTATGCGCATCACCACTGACATTCAGATTGCACTAAATAAAGGGCTAAAGGGTGCAGCCATATTTATGGATCTTTCCGCGGCGTTTGATACAGTCTGGCACGATGGATTAATCTACAAGCTCTACTCCATGAACCTGCCGTCCACCACCATTCGCTGGGTCATTAACTTCCTCCAAGAAAGACAAACAAAAATTAAAATAGGACAAGAACTCTCCGACCCAATCTCCATTGAACGAGGTGTACCTCAAGGAGCAGCTATTAGCCCGATCCTATATTCAATCTATGTAAATGACACCCCGGCGCCCACCCAGAGAAACACCAGATTAGGCCTGTACGCAGACGACACGGCCTACTGGACCACGGCCACGAGACTCAACTCATGCGTAGCAAACCTTCAGCAAATAGAGCGAAAATTTACGGAATGGTGTCAGACATGGAAATTGGTAATAAATGAAAACAAAACACAGTTCATCATCTTCTACCCATCAGGCAATGGGGCAACCAAAAACAAATATCTTACAATAAACATCAATAATACCCCAATAAAGCCAAGTAAAACGGCCACTTACTTGGGCTTCATACTTGATAGCAAACTTAATTTCAAACCGCACATTAAACATGCAAGAACACGCGGATTAAAAGCTTTTGGAGCGCTAAAAACAGTACTAAGATCTACAACGTCAAACGCAGTCAAAACAAGGATGTATATATCAATTCTCAGGGCAATCATAACATACGGATACCAGATATACCACTCTGATACAGACACGGAACTTCTGTGCAAATTTGAACGATATTGGGCCCGTTATTCTAACAGAATGTGGAACGCTACAGCAGCAGAACTATACAATACAACCAAAATAACCAAACTGAAGGACTACATGGAGCAAGCTAAAACAGAGTACATAAGAAAAGCCAGAGACAGAAAATTCATAAATACACATTTCCCACAGGAGCTAAACCACAAATATATAAGACACAGAATATCATACCAAGAACTACTAAATAAACTATAAAACACGCAACCCTGATATGGATAACTGAGCAATACCAAACAACCAGATGAAAAGCGTAAACTGAACTTAACCTCCAAAAGATGTCAACACAAAGAGCAAAATCCTTACGCTACGTGCGGAATTGTAAGACTACAAAAGATTAAAAGCACTGCATCCTACTTCCTCATCCAATAACGATACAGCATCTCTTTCATATGCCTAAGTAAACTTTCATAAAATGCATTAAATACTATTAGGTTGAAAATCAGGTTAGATATTAGATAGTTTTAGAACACTCCCACCCCCTCCCGATACCTAGAATGAAAATTCAACTAACTTCTCTCCAGGAAAAAAAATATAGACCCCCTCATCTCTCCAACCCCCAAACAATACACACATTCCTGAAACAGAATAAAATTGATCAACAACAAGACCTTGGCACTTCCTTCACTTTTCTGGCCTGCTGTGCGCTCTCCGCGGTCGGGGGTGGGTGTCGGCTCCTGACGGGGACACACTGAACAAAAGCTTACTCTCACCAATCAATAAAATCATGGACGAAAGTGGCCATGTTCTGGCCAGAAGTCCCGGCTAGCGTGCTATAGGGCACTAGCCATTTTACAATCTTCTTCTTCTTCTATATATATATATATATATATATGATATCAGATAATCAAACCGAATACATTTTCGGGGACAAACAAGCAGTAGCAAAAATGTCCAAGATACCCACAATTACCACACCCAGACCCTCTGCGAAAGCAGATAGGTTTTTTAAAAGTGATTTTAAATCAGTACATATGAGGGGTGTACATTTATTATGAAAGCTTCAAAAACACACTTTTTAGCACGGTTGTGCTGAAGTAGAACAGTTTTCCACCGAAACAACAATCTAGTGCCAATTTTTTTTGGGGGGGAAAGATTATACAAAAAACCAAATAAGGTGGGGTATTACCCTGAAAGCCCAACGAGAACTACCATACCACATTGGCCTATTATAATTATAAAAACGTGCTTCCACGAACTGGACCAGGCCACCAAGGTACATACAACGCTATCAAAT
>JAGDQP010011583.1:0-16795 GCA_022664845.1 Lepisma saccharinum
TTTCTTGAAAAATGTATTGGAAATGAACAGTCTGTTGGCTTCTGAGAATTCCACTAATTTCTCTCCTCTCTTGTTTCTTTTGCCAAATCCAAAGTTTCCCACTTTCGTGTCATTGCTCAGCTTGGTTCCTACTTTCGCATTGAAGTCTCCCATTACAATTTTGTAATGCGATTTGCTACTATCCAAAATCTTCTGAATCTCCTCGTATAGGTCTTCGACTTCCTCCTCCGGGTTATATATATATATATATATATATATATATATATATATATATATAGAGAGAGAGAGAGAGAGAGAGAGAAAGAGAGAAAGAGAGAGAGAGAGAGAGAGAGAGACAGAGAGAGGCTTGTCAACTGAAGTTGTTAGTTTGCTATTGGCTCCAATTAACTGTGAGAGTTAGTCAAGAAGATTAACAAAACGATGTTGCAAGTTCAGAATGTTTGACATCAGAAGACACTGATGCATCTAAAAATTTATCGCCTGACGATGAAATCGTTTTTTTTTGTAATTACATTTTTAATACAATAAATTGATTTATGGTTATAATTAATAAAAACTATTTTTTGAAAAAATAATGTTATCATAATTCCGTTATTATACACCAAAGCAAACCTCCTTAATCCATTAATTATTATTTATTAAATATATTTTTAATTATTGCTCAATTTACATCCAATCAGGAATCTGTATATTAAAAATGTTTGCTAAAAAAGACTTTGTCCAGTCCGTCCGGCCTTTCTACTCCACCGATTTTGATCGTTCTTTTTTGGTATTTCCGGATTATCAGGTAGATGAGCCATCAAGAAACCGCATTCCTCTACGCCAAGTCTGAACTGAAGGAGAAGTGTTTGAGTGTTCTCCCCTGCACATATGAAAGTCTAGTTACGATAAAGGGGGCGAAGCCCCAAAAACTTATCAAGTTAAGGGTGCAGACCGCCACGTGGAAGCGAGTACTGTTGAATGGCCCAATGACTGTTGCGAACATATTATATTCACCCCGCACCAACGGGTGGGTAGTTTTGCTCGTCATTTATAAAAAAACAACGTAATACGCTAAAAAGTTAAAATGTTGTTAAGGGGGTTAAATTTTGCCTGACTTCAGATTCGTAATCAGCGACCCTCCCAAAAAAAACATGAACATTGTATGCATATTGATTGTATCATGATATACAGGCTGTTTCAAATAGGGGTTGTCAATAAGGGATGACAGGAGTTACATTTTGCTACTCTTACTTAAGATTCGTAATCAGTGCCCCCCCCCCCCTAAGAAAAGAACGAGTACAGATTTTGAGATCATTTACTTTAGTTTTTGACTTTTGGTCAGCTTTTTTGGAATCGACCGCACAGTGCGTTCATTTGGCTTATATTGTGACTGCGTTACGAATATACCTGTTTGAATAATGGACTAGACTTGAAATACTCCCTCAGGATTACTTGATTTTAATTCTAATTCGATTAGCTACATAGATTATAATAGAATCTCAGCTGACGTTATTAAGGTACGCACTGTAATCGAATATTTTATGTAAGGTTTCAAATGTTCCTTTCTGTCAAAAAGACTTCTATTTGTCCTTTAGTTTACTTACTAAGTTCCTTAAACAAGACTTATTTGAAACAAATTTGAAGATATTATTCCACTAAGGAGAAGAAAGATGGATATGAACAGATATTCTGCTTCTAGACACTTCGTATTCTCGTTAGATGTCTTCTATAATTTTTTTATTATGTTGCATCAGCACCGAAGGTAATCAATTACTTGAGGATTCCATTGAACAATAGTTAATAAAGACATGGGCATACAGAGACTGATTTTAAAATCATGTTTGAATGGTAATTCGCTTTTTAGGCTTTCGGTATAAGATCCCAAGTTGTTTTTTGTTCTCTAAAGATTTTGGATGTATTTTTGAAAGCTGAATACTACGTATAACATCTTTATATGAAGGGTGTCGGGAGGAAACAAGGAATCCCACAAAACACCTTTGTTGAGAAAAATCAAGTTTTAACTCCTTTATCAGTTAACGTTTAAAAGGATCAACAAACATGCAATATTGTCTCCTGTGGTAATTTATGATTTTTAACCCTTTATTCTTTGAAAGTTTTGTAGGTGCAATTTTTTCCAATAGAATGAACTATATACATCACAAAATCGCTAGAAATGGACATCCCCGGTTTTCCCCCCGACACCTTTCATATTGAAACTTTTAAGGAAGTATATTTGTGTGAGAATGTTTTATAGAGAACATTCATTACAATCTGATGATCTTTATTACCCTTGAACAATTTGTTAATAGATTAATTAAATTTTTATGTCTATTTGGCACTGGCACAATAGAGAGCCTTTTAAATATATGTAAGTAAGTTTAGTCGCCAATATTCTATTCCAGCCCTACATACAAGTAATATAATGTATCGTCCAACCTGAAAATTGTGGAACCACACTGTTTAGCTAAAGAAATCGTAATAGTTCTTAAAACGTGATCATGAACTTTTGTTTCCATTAGAACACATTTTTTAAAACATTTTCTCAACCTAAAAGCAAATACATTCAATACGTTACATTTGAACACACCATTCGAAATGGTAATATAGCCAAATTTTGATCAAAGAAAATTAAGGACCATAGGAAAAGAATGTACTTTGTCCATTTTATTAAATTTACAGGAGATGATTTTAAAAGTTCAGATTTAGCATTGGCACACCAAATGAAGATTCGCTTGTAGCAGACGGACTATGCATGTTATATTCATGCATAATAGCTTGTTAGAAAGGCTATTCAAAAAGCTAACTGATGCCACTCTTATCTCAATTTCACCAAAAATGGACATAGTACGTTTTTTTCCTATGGTCCTTAATAAAGGTTTTGACAAAACAACACTAGTCAATTTTACTATTTCTAGGTAGATTTCGAAGAAAAATCTACCTATTGAGATCGGTACGATATCTGTGTATATATATTAACACCCCAGCAGCCATAATTTTGAAGATATTTGAACCAAATTTTAATATGTTACTTCTAGCCTTAATGTTAAGTTCGTTAATGAGCAAAATCGGCCGCCATCTTGAATCCAAAATGGCCGCCGAACCCATTGTTGTATAGAATACATAGCCTAAACCGCTGGAGCTATTGAAATCAAATTTGGCAGAAAAGGTACAACGTCACTGTTTGGTTACGAAAATGTTACCTTATGAATTCAAAGACACCATCTTGGATCCAAACTAGTGCAAGCAAGATATCTATTTTCCATATCGTTTAAGTTAGAGATACGAAATTTGGCAGAAAGGTGTATTGTCACCAGTAGTTCAAGAAAATATTACAAAATGTTGAAAAAGTCGACATCTTGGATCCAAAATGGCCGCCGAATCCATTGTTATATAGAATGCACAGCCTAAACGGCTGAAGCTAGACGTATCAAATTTGGTAACAAGGTAGTTATAACTTGTATGTTACTAAAATATTACATGATGTATCCACAGACGCTATCTTGGATCCAAAATGGCAGAACCTAAAAATCCATTTTCCACACCGTTTGAGCTAGAGATGCGAAACTTGGCATAAAGGCGCATTATGGCGAGCAGTTTAGGGAAATATTACCTTTGGGAAAAGTCGCCATCTTAGATCCAAAATAGCCGCCAAATATCCCATTTTGCACACCGTTTGAGCTGGATAAATGAAATTTTACTTTAAGGTGTACCATCACAAGTAGGTTACGGCAATATAAGAAAACTTTCAAAATATCGTCAACTTGGATCCAAAATGACCGCCCCAAAAACCCAATTTCCAAATCATTGAAGGTAGAGAAACAAAATTTTCTTTGAAGGTGTATGACCAAGAGTAGGTTACAATAAATGGGGCAAACCCTTTGGAGGTGCAGTCCCCCGTGGAAGATGCAGATTGACATCATGGTGGTGTAGTGCTGCAGGGAGATTTTAGTTAAGATAAAGGAGGCGCATCCTCTCAAAAGCACTGAAGTTGTTGGGCGAACCCCCTACGAGGGTCTGGGGGCAGCGCTAGCCGAGCTGGTCTACCGGTTCCCGTAAGATTAGTGTTTGGATGGGTGACCGTTTCAGCACTCCAGATGATGTTGCCTGTGCGGCGTCCACCCAGCGTCGTGAGGCCAATTGGGGAGCTACCTGAATAAAGAGGTAGCGATCACAGTTGAGAGCTTCGGCTCTCCTCTCCCAACACGTCTGGTCAGCGTGTGAGCAGTAGACCACCTCCTCCCTCCGGGAGAGGCCTCATCCAGTAGTGGATTGAATATGGCTGTGTATTATATATATATATATATATACGTCTTGTGGGGTATTGTTGAACAGCTCTTGATGAATAATCTACAAATCAATAAATAGTTTCTCGATAACTCTCATATAAGGCGAGATTTGAATTTTTGAAAATAAAAAAATCTTCGAGATCTACCTCACCCTGTAGGCCTACCGAAAGAGATTTTTTTTATTTAGTAAGAAAAGAACTTCCAAATTCTGTTTTGCTGCATTTCATTACATCTCTGATAGGTACACTACAGGTATTGTGTGAACAGATTTTATCAGAAATGTAGTAAATTTCAGCAAATCATTGAATTTGGAAGTTGTTTGTTGTTAAATCTGAAAAAAGTAAAATTGACTACCTTTGTTTTTTGTAAAAAAAAAAAAAAATCAATCAGTTTAGAAATATACTGACTTTCTTTTAATCAATAGCTAAGTTAACGTTTCAAAACTTCTTATTTTCAAATGTAACAGCAAAGTGTTTTTAGATACCTAACTATACTAGTGTCCAAAATTAAAGCAAAATGAAGCAATCTCCACAGAAAAATATTTCTTAAAATACTTGAAGTTACAGGAAGGTATGCATGAGTATGGTATACAACGAAATCAAAGCTGAAAGGAAACAGCATTTATACTTAAAAAAAAAATACAAAATACAGTCCAATCTCATGGTTGCAATATCACAAATGGATACAAGCCAGAATTACCAAAATAAGATTACAAAATATAGCGAGAAACCCCTAAAATGCGGCTTAATACGGCATATGGTCACCCCTAGCAGTGATACAAGTCTGACAACAATGCAGCATACTACGGACAAGTACAACAAGAAGATCTTGAGGCAATTGCTCCCATTATTCATGCGGAGCTATTGTGAGAGCATCAAATGAGATAGGTGGCCGTGATCGCGAAGCAACTCACCTTGCTAGGTTGTCCCATACATGTTCAGTTTGATTTAATGTCGGTTAACGCACTGGCCAGTTTAAAAGGGAAATAGTTCCTGTTTTCAAAAAAGTCGTCCACCAATGCAGCTCTATGAGAGCGGACGTTGTCATTAATCAGGAAGAAATTTTCTCCTACATGCTGATGAAACTCTCTCAGATGTACTGCCAAGATCTGATAGCGATATCTGGTAGCAGTTTTGCCTTGTCCATCCACCCTGGTGCTTTCCCGTAGAGGCGTTCTTCAAATGCTGCTAATTCTGGCCCACAAAATCACCCCGCCACTTTCGTATTGATTACGTTCGATGATGTTGGAAGGATAATATCCTGTCCCCTGTTCTCCCTATATAGACTATAAAGCAAACTGCGACTCATTACGGAATAATGCGAACGTCCAATTTTCATCTGTCCAATGATCGTGATCTCGACAACACTGTAGACTATTCCTTCTCTGAGCAGCTTTCAAAGGCACGTAGACTAACTGTCACCTTGCATAAAATCGTCTTTCCCTTAGCCTTCTATGGACAGTTTTCAGAGTAATCTGCCTTCCTGTTTCAGCAGCGTGGTCTGATGCCGGTTGACGGATGGTACTCCAACTGTGGCGTCTGGTGTTTATCTCAGCAAATAACGATCTCCGTTTCCAGATATAACTCTTGGGTGTCCTTGACCGGCCTTCTGGACGTGTCTTCAGTGTCAATCAAAAGTCTCCAAGGACGATTAAATACTGAGGAATTTACTCTGAGTTATCTGACTACTTTGGTCTGTGACTGTCCAGCTTCAAGTCTTCCAATTGTTCTCCAGAGTAAAGCGCCATTTAAGAGTCTTCTTTTAGCCATTTCTAAGCTGTTCCGTATCTGTCTGTATCTATATGTCCGTAGCTGTCCTTAAGAAACACTGATAATTAATACCTTCGTATACTTTAGTGGACGTCATTTTAATAGCCCAGGGCTGCAGTCATTTGCTATACTAGCAATTCTCCGTTTCTACCATTAACTATGCCTTTCTACATTAAAACGGATAGAAATATGTTTTTGACCATGTATATATATCATACGACATTTCAAAACAATTATGTATAACTTTTTGCAATTTGCTTTAATTTTGGATACTACTGTATTAATAAAAGAGGTAAATAATTGTAAAATAGAAGTATTCATGTTGAAAAAAATCACAAAATAAAACTTGTTGGTAACAGTGTTTTTTTATTACTTTCCCACATGAAGAAGACACTGGCAGAGTATCGAAAGTGTTACGCTAGCTTTCCTTGCAGGCACTCGTAGTGTAATTTGCTTTGATTTCTATGAATAGCCAATAGAAACTCGTGTTACACGTAGAGCACGTAATAAAGCAAGCAACGCACGTTTGCAAGAAAAAGTAGTCTTAGACCGGATTTTCAATAGTCAATTAAAACACGTGTTCTACATGTAACACGAGTTTCTACTAACTACTCATGGAAATAGCAAGCAAAACATGCGCAGAGCGCTTGCAAGGAAAGCCGGTCTTACACTTAAGGCTCAATTTCAAAACCGCTTGCGTTGCGTGCTCTGCTTGCGATTTGGGTGAATAGCCAATTGAAACACGTGTTACACCACGTAATAAAACTACACCACAAAACACCACGTGTTTCAATTGGCTATTCACCCAAATCGCAAGCAAAGCACGCAACGCAAGCGGGCTTGAAAATGAGCCCTTATTGTTTTATTTGATGTAGGATAATTCTTACTAGCCATAAATCTGTTTGGTGTCAGTATAAAAATAATACCTAATCATTATATATTATATATTCATTATTGTATGCTATTATATTCATAATAATATTATATATTATTATATTCATTTAAAAATGTTTTGAATTTCAATAGATTTTATAGTTAATTTAAATGTTTTGAAAATATTTTTAAACTACCACCTCAAAAGATATTGAATTTCAATATTATTTTATACATTTAACAATATGTTCCTATATTGTTTCCTACTTGGATTAGTATAGTAAAAATTACTCATATTGAAATGGCCATTCATCTACAACTTCATAAAAAACTATAACGTACGCTAGTCATACAAATAGGACTATACATTGCCTCATAACATTTCTGATGAGAGTAGTCTATCTCCTTAAAACTAAAGGAGTGTATTTCTAACGATTAAAATCCTTCATATTGTAAGTCAAAACCAATGGCCTCTGCCCTCTATCAAAAAAGCGATACTGAACTGACTGCAGCCATTGAAATTTTCATGAATATATGAAGCCAGGGAGCGGTGAGCACACTTAATCTCGTTTGTCCACTTCTAAACCAATATGAACCAAATTTTCGGTTCTAACTCAGTTTTTTACGCTTAATAACGCTGTGTGGCGCAGTTTTCTTTATTTATGTCTTAATTCTGAAAAAAATTAAACATTCTTTTGCAGTATTTTCTATGCAGAGTACTATATACTCTTACGTAAATAACTCAGGAATTAACACTTAAATAAAACAATCGGGCCACACAGTGATAAGAAGCGTACAAATCTGAGTTAGAACTAAAAATTTGATCCACAATGGATTAAACTGAAAGTGGACAAACGAGTTTAAATATTTGCTCTAGTGTCTACGTAGTACTCCAGCATCGTTTACGTAGAACTCGATGGTCAAAACATTAAACTGAAACAAATAAACAGAAATTTGCCCTGAAAATTAGATTCTGACGAAGTATTTTTTAAAATGTTTTATTACCTGTGTTTATTTTTATTTACTGATCTATTATTTTGTGTGTTCTAGGTGGCTGTGTATCACAGTGTGTGTTACACTGAGTGGCTGCACACTGGTCTCTCCTCTAACGACACTTTCTGCTGCAAGAACTCCAGTCCCGTTCCTTGTTCAACTAAGTAATGGTTCCGGAAACCAGGCTTACTCACGATGACGACCTTGGCATGATTTAGGACTTCTTCTTTCCTGTTTACGTGTACTGGCAGGGAAAATTGAGTACCTTATAACAATGTATTCTAAAATTAAAGAAATTTGAAAATCCACAAAAGACTTTAATTCATTCTCCCTTAATATTTTATAAGTTAAGTCACTAACTTATATACAGCTCAAGTTCCAATAGAAAATACCCAGTGAAATTATTAACCGAACGATTTTCAATTGTTTTGTATCTGCCAGATGAAAACATCGAATTCCATTTAGCAGCATGGAAATTAATTGGCGAAGTTAATACCAAACATAAAGGTTATTCAGTTATTATTATATTTTAAATATATATATATTGCTACGACGGGTATTTTCTCTTGTTAACTGAGTCGTGATAACATGCATATCAGTTCTCAAAGAGAGGACAGATTATCTCAATAATTTTCACCTAACCTTTAAAGGAAGGTAAGGGCCGCTGCTAAAAATGTGACTCCGATCATGCAAACTCTACTTGTACTTTAGACCCATTATACCTTGTATGTGATTATCTCAATACAATTTTAAATCCTGCTTGTACTGTTCATCACCAGCAGGTGCAAATTTCTACCTACCCTTCTCTGCACCAGGCATCCTCTCAGATAGCACAGTCAACTTGCAGCAAGTTTTACTGCAATATTGGCATTGAAAATCTCCAAACTTGCAACACGTTTGGCATTGTAAGGTTGCAAACTTGCAACACGTTTGGCATTGTAAGGCTGCAAACTTGCAACACGTTTGGCATTGTAAGGCTGCAAACTTGCAACACGTTTGGCATTGTAAGGCTGCAAACTTGCAACACGTTTGGCATTGTAAGGCTGCAAACTTACGACTAACCTTTCAGCACAAACTTGTTACAAACCCTGTTTTCTTTAGAGCTTTGGTAGACCAACATCGAGCCTGTGGCGGAAAAAGATTTCACTCTGCAGTGTGATTCGAACTCATAACCTTGAGATTTGTTTGTTGTCCTCCACTCTACCGATTACTCCACGGGATATTTTGCTAAATGAAGTTCATTCTACTAATCCTTTTATATTATGAAAACACTTTCTGGAATAAAGGCGTTTATGTAGACTTTAATTCCAAACTTGGAAAGCTTATTGATCCTGTGTTATAGTAGAGCTACGAAAAAGGCTGATTCCTGATTTTTCAGAGACGAATCACCTCATGAGTATCATAATAATGAGTACTTTACTGTTCGAATCGACGACATTTCTCGAACAAACTGCTGTCAATTTCCCAGATAGTACGCTAGTTTAAACCAAGTTTCGACTAACATTGATTTTTCCTACAATGATGTTTCCTGCTGGATTACTAACGCGAACCCCGGGTTTCCACAAAAAAAAAAAAAATAAAATAAAATAAAAAATAACTTCATTTTTGTTCGTACTTATAAATATTTCCTTCCCTTTCCTTCCGTTTGTATTTTTCAACATTTTACACAATTTTCAAAATTCTACATATTTTTCAAAAATAAGTTAATAATAAGTTAGATAGAGAATTATTGTTTTCTTTCATTATACACAATGCAAAGACCAAAAACGCAACATGTCATCGACCCCTGCAGAAAAGTATACAAATCACAATGATTTTCCTGAAGAGGCTGATTTGCGAAAAATCAACGAAGTATGTTTCATAGCTCTAAAACAGGATCAATGAGTTTTCGTAGTTAAGAATTTCAGCAGATATCAGTGCATTTACTTAAATTGTCTTCGTAACATAAAAGAACTAGTAAAATATAAGATAGTTAGCAGTCGCGCGATAGATCAGTCAGTAGAGTGACTAATTACAAACAAAACTAAAGATCTTAGGTTCGATCCCCAAATCCAGACATTAGAAATCCTTCTCCGCCACAGGCTTGATGTTTAACAAGGCAAGTTTGGCGTGAAAAGTTTGTAGCAAATTTTGAATGTGTCAACTAGCTAGTTTGCTGCAAGATTGTAGCTAGTTTGTAACAATTTAATGCCAAACCTCGTATAAACTTACAAATTTTGGTGCTGTCTGGGTTATAATGGAGTCCAACAAGCCACAACTATAGTACATTAGCAATACTCTAACAAAGCAGTCACTTATCTCGACAAAATTTATTATCTCCTCCTTGTACTACCATAAAGGAGGTAGATCCTTAGCCATACATATATCCTTAGCCCCTGCAACCAGCACCTTAGCTCATTTTTCATCCAACCATTTTCCCCATTCGTCCTAATCTTCAGAACTCTCGACCATCCTTTAGAATCAATACTTCTTTCTCTTCGGCTCCTTCAGCCCAGTCTTGCACGATTTCCTCCAAAGACATCAAACCACCACAACACAAAATACCTCGAAGTAATACAATTTTGACTACTCTTCCACGCTGGGAATCCTGATCATCCCAACCACAGTCACCCATTCTGATTACGAAAGGAGTAACTCTTTCCTTCTCGTTCACTTGGATCCCGCCACGATCATGCTTCTACATTTTGTGAACCTTCTGCAACCTTCCACTCGCAATCTTCATACACTTAAGACCTATCACCAACATTTACATCAGGCGTCTTCAATTATTTTTCCTGCAATCAGGATCAGTGGTAATATTATAAAAAAAGACCTATTCCTGTCCAGTCAAGTAAAACAGAACAATTAGGACAGATTGGCTGTGTGCAATAATTACAAAAAGATAAAAAAAAATGAACACGTATATTGGCATGAATTCATATTACACTTATATGTCTTTTCATTTCAACTAGTAAAGTGCGTGCATATATGCTCTTGATATAGTATCCAGCCTTGGAGATCCGGGAAAAAAGACTTCGGTGTCCGGACCCGGTCCGTAATATGAATTAATTTTAAGGCCTTTAGGCAACTTTGCCTCAGGCCGGATGGATAATGATGGGATGAATTGGTGGAATGAAGGAAGTAGGAGGAAACCCACGCACACGGTTCTTGTACACCACAAAGCCCACATGGCATAAGCCAGGATAGAAACGGCGACACCAGGCACCAGAGGCTAAAGATTCGGATCGGGGTCAGTCATTTCAATACTCCTGACTTACATTATAGATTTATATCCTTATTTCGTCATGTCCCTTCTGATCCATCTGGTCCTTGGTCTGAGTCTGAGGTTTGTAAAGGCGTAAATAACATTTAAATTCAAATCTGATACATCGATAAATTTTACGAAGTACGTTTAGGTAACATAACTTAACTCTACGCATTTATTGACTGCAAATCATGGGCAAACTCCAATACGTAATATTACAGTGGGATGTCTACATTCAGTTTATCATCCTTGCGACTTCTGTGTGAAGGATATAAACCCCCAAAAGTAAAAGTACAAGAAACATGGTGTCACCTTCACACTTCTTTTTCTTTTCCAGGATATCACTGGATTTTTTTTTTTAAATCGTGATTATCATTATGGTGATACACATTTCACTCTCTTTTCAACTTTGTAAAAAAAACTTCTGTACATTCATTCACCTGGTAGTCCATACTACCTATACTCTTACACAAGCGAAAATTAATTTTAGTCTTTAGCAGCAACTGCTGTGAAGCCCTATGCACCCACTCGGTCCGTCTGTCCTTCTGTCGACAAATTTCAACTCAGGAACTACTAGGAAGATGGTTGATGTGCCGTTGGAAAGGTCTTGACGAGCTCTAACTCAAACCCACATTGCAGTAGCGGTGCCATAGAAAGAGAGAATTTATATCTATGGAGTTACTAGGGTTAAAAAGGCGATTGAGGTATCGTTGGAAATGTCTTTGTAAGACGAGTTCGCACCCTATCATTCGTCCGGATTGCAGGGGCGGTTCCCTACTTTCGGAGTGGGATTCAACTTTGGATCTACTAGGGCTAGGAAAGTGATTGAGGTGTCGTTGGGAAGGTCTTGGCAAGACGAGTTCAAACCCGTATCATGCATCCACATTGCAGGGGTGTTTCTCGTGTGTTGGGTGGAGGCATTTTCAGCTTTGGAACTACTGGGGTTACGAAGATCTTTGACGTGTCGTCGGAAAGGTCTCACCGCAAGTTTTCCAACAAAACATTGACTATATGAACAGGATACTCGTTGCTGAAGCCTTACGGTAGGTAGCTTATATGTACAGTCCCCCGAGCCCCAAATGAGCTCCACCTCGCTTGTTTATTTTTGGCAGGAACTTTTTATCTCGTCTCCTTTTCCCACATTTATTGGTGACAATTTTGATTGCTGTCATACCTTATGAGGTTATTCATACAATGATACACGTGGCAAACAACTTTTCACTGCTTTGCGAAACTCATCATGCATTCTTCTCAATTATGGTTTTCCAACTACGCTTACCACTTACCCTAGTACCTTTAGTGCCCCTGATCTAACCTTTGACTCGTCAACTTCATGTGCTCAATGAAACTGGTATGTATTTCCCTCTAATTTTGGTACTGATCACTCCCATCTTTTAACAATACTTACGATTTCTTTTTCATACCTGCTACCTTCATATTTACGCTTTCATATTTACCCTTCTCGGTTTTTTCTTTCACTTAATAATAACATTACTACTTGTCAAGATTATATTTCTAAATACCTTCCTATAATATAATACTAATCTTTCTTCTCCCATGACAATTATTACAACTGCTACTCAGAAGGCTTGCGCATCTCCAAACTCGACCATTTTCGTGGCGTCATCCTAAACCTCCATAGTGGGATAGATCTTCTCAGCAGCATTCAACTCGATATGCTAAACCTTTTTACCAATATTGGAAAACCCTTACTGTAATAAATTACTTACAATTGAAAAACTTCAGACACTTAATCATCGACGATATTGAAAAATCAACATAAAACTGTTAGTCTTCTTATTTCACTTCATTGACGTCTTCGAATCATTTTCACCGTCTATTTTGAAATGTGCCTATTAATCCATCTAACAACCGCTTAAACAAAACTGATACGGCTCTTCAAGCTGGATAGAGTCACCACTTTTATATTACCTTAATACCTCCAGTTGGTTTTGCTTACTTACTTCTTTATAGGGTTGGGTACGAGCGCGCTACATTTTGGTGAATTATGAGTTGAGCGCGCTTATATTTTAAAATGTGAGTTTGAGCGTGAATTTCGCTTAAAAATAAGCTCATTTTCGCGCTCATTTCCTATTTGAAGTTTGCACTGTGAGAAGTTTTTACACTTGTCTTTCGAATACTTTGTTTAGTTGGCTGACGAACTTCTCTGCATGGGTATAGAGAGGAGCAACAAGGTAGACGTAAGCCTTTGTCTTTGATCTCTCGAAAGAAACTCGTTAAGTAATTACTAATAACAAACACCAATGTACATAAGTTTGCTCCTTACCTGCTATAATAAAAATCAGTTCTTTTCTACAACCATACGCCATCCCGTTCATTAAAACAATAAATTTATCGCAGTAAAGAATGGGAAAATGTATGAACCGGGTGGTGAAATTTGTGTGGCAGAACGGTTGGCGTTTTGATGTCCCGACGTTGGATCCTTGTCGATTTCTTTTTTTAAAGCCCGACGCCGGGCCGTTAGTCGGCCCAACTTTCGCCAACCAAATACCGCGTCGCTTGGCTTGCTGGGAGAATAAATCAGTCAGACACGAAGATTTGAACAGGAATTCTATGCTCAATCATGTTGGAGGTGGGTAAGAGGTTAATCATTCCAGGAATTTAGAAAGTATTTTGCAATTGAAAATCTATTTTCTATTTGAGGAACGACGTGTACAGATAAAGGATTTGCAGAATTTTTGGAAGTTGGTCAGTTGACCTAAGTGAATGTGGAGAAGTGGGAGGGGTGGAATGTGTTTCCATTTAGCAATATCTTGAACTGACACTTATTTTGTAATTTTTTACATCTCCTATTTATGCAACAATTTAATTTTCTCATATGATTCCCTATCCCTACTGCACATATTCCAAAAACATCATAATTTACAAATTCCAACTAAACTCCTAGTGATTTTATACTTATAGAACCTCAAATTGCAGTTACTATTAATAATCAGATGTCGGAATTCCGTAGAATTCCGGATTCAACTCCGTTGTGGAGACTTACGAAGCATCACTGGTCAGAATCCGAGTAAACAGTAGGTGTGTTGTTTAGCATAATGATAATATACTTTTCATGTTCTTCATTGGTTTTTCTCTCTTCCTCTCTTTCTTGATGTATTGTTATCGTGTCTTCGCTGCTTCTTTCTCTTCTTCTTCTTCTTCTTCCTCTCCCTCTCTATTTATGTTCATTTATTTTCTTACTTTCCACACTCTCTCTCTGTGCGTGTTTCACAGCCACATCCGGGCCACTTTCGCTGACCCGGTGATAGAGCCTGACCCAAACATAAGTGACCCGGTAACCCGATTGACTCCGTCTGAATAATCTATTTAACTGGGAATTTCGACGTCCTACTTTTCGTGATCTCGGGGTAACATCTCCGATCCTGGTCACCATTGAAACAAACACTGTTCAAACGCAATGAAATAATTAAAATCTCTCTTTCATCCTCCGGGTTATCAGATCTACATCGAATCACAGCGTCAGAATGCGTTCGATTCTTAAACCTGATGACACAGTCCAAAACCTGACCAGCATCCCTCGACAGCCGGTGACCCGTTTCAGCTCTGCCGTGTTCATTCCATCTGTGCGAATTGTTATACATACTAGTTCATTAGTGTTGTAATTATTAAAGCGTTATATTCACAATAGGTGAAATCTAGAGTGGCATGTTCGGAACAGATACAGTTTAAGATATGAGTAGAAAATGGCCCCCTTTTTTCTCGCTATTTCAAGAGAAGAATTCTTTTTATATTAATTTGGCAAACAATTCGTTTCCATCGTATAATTTAATTTATCAACATACCATTCAATGTGTTCCTTTTTTAACTTCTGAAATGCGCTACATGTAATGTCTGCTATGCGTATAGGAACATGCGATTTTTGCTTTTGAATATTTGTAACGTTTCATTTTGATACAGTTTGGAATTATAATCTTGGCTCTTTCTGATAGAAATTAAGCAGAAAATTTAACATCCATTCATGTTCTTTGTATGCTTAATTTGCATTAGTAGTCTGCAATGGAAGGTATGACCTACGGTCTCAGCCCCGAATCTTTGAGAGTATCCCTAACTTTAACAATTTTTTTCGCGGTCAAAAGTTGCTAGAAACATTGCAAAACTACCTACATTCTCCCAATTTTTGCTTTACACCACCCAAACTAAAAATGCTGGCGGAATCTCTAATTACAAAGTATTCCGAACCAGTATGTTTAATAAGCCCCACCGAATTTGCATACTAACCACGCGCAAACAAAGCATGTTTGTTACACTTTTGACATTATCCTAGATGTGTCTAAAAACTCTGGAGTTTCACTGGAAATCATGAGGATTTAATCTGACCACCAAGTTTGATCTCCATTTTGAAAGTGACTTAATGAATATTTGAAGCACGCGTTATATATTCGAATAACCCTGAAAAAAATATAAAATCCAAAAGTCACTTCTCTCTTGCTGTTAGATTTGATTTGTGGGAACTGAACTTAATACTTTTTACTACGTTTAAATTCCATAATTTTATATGTATTTCTTCTTTTCTCTTCCCTTTTTTTTCTCTCTCTCTCTCTCTCTCTCTCTCATTCCTCTGCCTCTGTCGAACAGACATTCATCGGTTTCAATATTTAATTATATGTGTTTAAATTTCTCCCTCCATCAACTTATGTATATTGATTCGTCTCGCTTTTATACTTTCAATTTATCGATACTAATACATGTATATTTTTAAAAAAACGTGCTCATGATGTTTTCTGATTTCAGTATGGGCGAGACGAAGGAAGGAGAAAGAGGGGTCTGTTTACCAGACACGATTATGGGATAAGAAGGTGCCATTTGGGTTGCCCAGCTGCACGGCGTTCGATGTCGCAATCTTTTTATGCGAAGTGTACCATCCCGGTACATGCCTGGCGTGGCTGAGGAAATCACTGGAAAAAACCTAAGTCAGGACAGTCAGCCGCTAGTACCGACCCGAGGACCTCCAGAATACGAAACCAACGTTCTAGCAAATAAGGTACGGCGCTCGGAAAAAAGCATACTCGTTTCGATGTTTATCACATTCACGCACACACAATATCACATGCACACACACACAAAATAAGGAAATAAAAACAAATATATCAGAAATTATAATGCATAAATATCGTGTATCGTGCCCTATTTTTAAGAACTGATAGAAACAGGCCTTTTCTCTTGTCTTTCATGCATTACGTTAGTGTTCTATGGAATTCATTAAGAAAGAAATAATTACCTATGGAGTTTCTACCATAGGTTGTATTTTGTTCATTTTTGTTTCTCTATGTTCGGTAAGGATCTTTTCTATTGGAAAATTTGAATTACACTTTTCAGTAACACCAAAACAGTAAATAAAAATGGTGTTAGGTTTCCTGTTTTGGTGTTTGAAATGCGACTTGCTTTTTTTATTATTATTTGCTACATACTACAAGAAATCATAAATGTCTTTCCAGAACCCAGGACATGTGATAATGTTTTCTGTTAAAGAAACGAAAGTTCCAACCCTTGCTCGCTCACTCACACACTCTCAGAATCACACACCGCCCACTCTACGTTAGTTGGGTGGCCTACCTTCTAGACTTAGAGAAAATTCGTATCCGAACAAAAACACCAGAGGTGCAAAAAGTGGAGCCAAGTTCTTT
>JAGDQP010011583.1:21795-52620 GCA_022664845.1 Lepisma saccharinum
TATATATATATATATATATATATATATATATATATATATATGCGTAGGCACTGAGACGTAAGCACTAAGATACTGAGACGTAAGCGTTTAATATATTAAGATACAAAGGACATACAATATACAATCTTGCTTCACACGTAATCGCTGTTATATTTCTGTTTGATGCCTCCTCAGCATACCAAAAATATTTTTATATTATATTATCTGTCTATCTGTTACATTAGCCTTTTGGACGTATTCATCAGGTGTACACATCCTACAGTCTATTCAGAAAGACTAAAAAAAAGGCCCCACCGAAATTCTCTAGCCCAATTAAAGTAGTCGTTATTCCAGCACTGAATGAGCAACTCAAGTTCAACGTAAACTGAAATTCTACAAAGGTGCTTTTGTTCACTACGCCTTATCTAAGGTTGCTAAGCTACTTAATCGAATATACATTTCTTCTCGATTTCAAGTTAATCCGAATGACGCCAGAGCTGTTACAACTAGCGAAGAAAATGCTTCTATATTAAACAAAAAGGGTAGAAAGAAAATAATACGTTACTACAATCTAATAAAGCTTCAGTTTCATTTCAGATCTCTGAAGAAATCTACAGGTTTCTCAGAATATTTGCCATGTTGCATCAATACAAAAATAGGACTATAGTAGGAATTAAATATCAACTAATGTAAACTGAGTTAAAATCCAACTCTCTGACGCCAAGAGTGGGAGTGTCAAATTCAACAGCAGAAGTGACTAATTACTATGTGAAATAAACTCTCAGTGAAATTGTTTTATTCAAAGCAAATTAATCATATAAAATCAAGTAAAACTTCACCAATGTCAAAATTTTCAAAGATTGTTAGGGCTGAAGTGGAAAATTTTAATGAGCTTTTCTCATTATTTCTTCTATTTTACATTTTGAGCATAAAGGGACCATTCAAGTATTACGTAAACATTTAAGACGTAACGCTGTTCAAGCTTGGCTTATCTGTTAATGGGGGAGGGGATCAAACCAATATTTACGTAAGATTCCCTTAAAAACTCATTAGTGTAGATGTAAAGATTTAAGCATTCTTTTAGACTGAGAAATTTAACGAATCTTATGTAAGAAGAAGAGTAACGAATTCAGGTATTTGCTTAGTTTTGCTTACAAGAGAAAAGAGGGTCTAAATGACGTAAAATATGCCTATATAATACTTGAATGTCCCCAAGGTTCATCTATTACAATGGCTAATACCAATAATAGTCAGTAAATTGTGAACGCTCATTAAATATGAGGTCCACAATTAAAATATTTTATTTTTCCCTCTTTTGAACGCTTCTAAGGAAAAAATGTTTCTCTTTGGAACCGATTTGTAATAATCAAATCACAATTTGCTTCACATTCTTTACAAGAATATTTACATAGATACAAAATATTTAAACAACGCTAAACCCATAAACGGTATGGTGAAAAAAAAATAAAGTTATGGCAGGATTATTATTGACCCTTTTTAGTAATTTTGTTTTAATTCTTACTGCATGTAATCATATTATATTTTTTTTAATGTTTTGTGGGGTGATTAGACATTACGAAATATTTGTAAAATATAATTATCAATTTTAATTCCTAAATTCCTTTTAAATATAACGTAAATATTATTGCTTTTGAAAATATCCTATGAAAGATAGCTATAATATTTCAGTTCACTTATTTTACTTTGAAGACATTTAATTTTTCCAAACAAAAAACGTGTGTTTGAATACGTTTAAAAGAATTAAATTTTAACAAGGAGCAAATTTAAAAGAAAAATAGTAAATTTAAATCTTAATAAACGGTCCACACTTACAGTATGGCAGGGCCAAATTTGCCCCGAAGTCCAGAAAAAACTGGAACAATACATACTGTACTTGTTAACGTTAACTTATGTTCACCATACCGTCTTCACACATACAGTACTAGAAATACATTAATCGGCTACTGTATATAATGTGTACAAATGGAGAAAGTTCGAATTAACAATCTTACCGAGTAATTTTTGACCCTGCTATACCGTTGAATTTTACTGTCTAGTATGATGATTTCATTGCGTCACAGGTTCAAATCACACCGGGCTCAAATGAATGGAGTGTTTGGGAACTCACCAGGGCCTAAAATTGAGTGGAGTACTCCACACTTTGTGGAACTGTAGGAAAGGAGTGTGGAACTATAATTCTTAAAGTGTGGAGTGGTATTAATGTGAGTACCTTACTTTTCTCGGATTATGCATTTAATCGCATTTAGTGTGTCAAACTAAGTCTTACTGATTCAATACATTCATTATGCAATGGGTTACTCAATTCCATATAACTGCCAGTATATGATATTAAGCCAGAATTAATACGTATAAGTGTCTCCTAGATGGCAGGGAAAACTATTGCCAATTTTGAGGTGAAGGAACTTTTTAACTATATTTAGTTTTCAAACGTTTTCGGTTGCATTCATATAGTTTTAAAATATGCAACTAACTGCACGTTTATCTGTTGTTTCAATAGGACATTACAGTTTTCCGATATAATGAAATGTGTTGTTTCGTAGATACAAATTACACGATCCTTTGAATCCGTTATAGAAATATGTACTACCAGAGATAACATACATCAATAACCGCCAAAAATTTAGCCGAAGCACCGTAGACTCTCAATAACCAATCATAACCCAGGAAATATTATCCGTTTGTAAGTTTTATGGGGAAAAAATCCGGTTTGTTTCCTGTATTTTATGGTTTAATACAATACAATTAAATATGTATCCTAATGTACCTTTAATTTTGTTTGCTCTGAATGCCAAAATTTTCCTACATAATAATAATAATAATAATAATTTTTTGGTCGCAGGTAAACATGATGTACTGGACAGAACACTGATTATATGTCAAAACAAATGCTGACTAAACTAGTTTTTCTATACTATATAAAATTTTTACCAGTGTGGAGCTGTGATTTCGTTGAATTTTAGGCCCTGGAACCCACTACACCAAAAACGGTATGTCCCGTCATTAGAAGATCATCAGCTCCTTTAGAACGTTAATAGCAATTCAATGACTCATTAAAAATTGCCACAATCTTTTCTACTAGTCTGTTGTGTTCGTTCGCATTCTTCTTTAATTTTGATTGTCCAGATTCTGATATTCTTACTATTAAATCACATTGAAAATGCGATATCATATTCCTTTGATAATATAACTTTTTATTCGCTCACTTCTAATTGCATTCTAAAGCTATTTCTTTTAGCTTCCTTTCTGTTAGACAAATGTTGTACTTACTACTTAATATCAAAATTTGAACCACAAATTACTTAAATCACCGTAATAAAAATATATAATTGGGGCTACATCTTCAAAATGTAGTAAGCTTCTCTATAGGCCAACCCACAGATTTCCTGAAATACACATAGTCGTAATAGTTATACGCAAAGGCTCTAGATGTCGCTAGCAGTTCGCTTGGTATCGAGAGAACGAACTGCTTGAAAACGATCTCAGTAGATGGCAGAAGCTCTGTTGTTAAGAGCATGTACCAGTTCACAGTAGCGTTATAAAGAATTGAAGATAACAGGTTTTTCTTTACCTTATTCAACAGCTTCCTCTTTGCCACTACTTTTAAACTTCATATAAAGGGAGCTGTGATAAATAAAGATTTACTAGACAAATGAAAGATAAGGAAGTTATTCAATAATAAATAAATGGAAAGACAGAAGCCATAGAAGTAGGGGAAATATGTTTTAAAAAGGTTCTTTATATACGATCATCCTTTTGTTCTCTGGGTGTGTACAGTAATACAATTGCAAGATGTATAGCATTCATATTAATGGTATTCAGAAGAAAACAAATGAAGACTCAACGAAAATTATATCACAAATATTAGATCCAAATTGGAATACGCAAGATGCAGCTAAGATTATTTTTGCTGCATCTGCATATCTTTAAATGTCAATTTCAAGTCCGTGAACCTTGAGCATATATTGCATTTAATTACTTTATTAATCAAAATTACACTAGTGTCCCCATATTATCTGTAGATATCAGAAACCCAAACAGGTTGCTGAGAAACTAGCAAATTTTCCAAGTGGGAATGTTTCAGCTCATGAAAATAAGCTTAAAAGGTTCACAGAGAGTTTTGAAAGCACAAGAAAATTAAAGTCAGGACCCAAGAAGCAAAAATTGTCAATAACTCATATACTTGCTTTTTCTTACTGTTTCTTACATTCTTCTGAATTTACATGTGAACGCGGTAATAAATTACCTATTATCCATGAATACAAAACATCTTTACATGGAATTCGTTCGTATTTACCAGAATTAATATCGATATTTTGAACATTCTTAGAACAAGCGTAAAACATTATACTGGTAATTAAAACTGATTTGCAAATTAATAACAATTGAAATAGTTCTAGAAGGAACACCTTTGGTATCTACGATTTAAGAGGCTGCGTACTTACGCTGCGCGCGCGCACGTGTGTGTGTGTGTGAGAGAGAGAGAGAGAGCGAGCGAGCGAGAGAAAGGTTTCATATTTTTAAAGATACTGGCCAAATGACAAGTAATAATGAAATTTTGCAAAGCGGTCCCAATAATGCTTGCGAATCTGTATCAAATGAACTATTTGAGATGTTGGCATTGTATATTTTAGCTGAGAAATTACAATACCCCTAATTTCTAAACATCATACGCCTACGCAAGTAGAAAAAGTAGATGTTCTAGTTGGGATTGCGCTGTACTTTGGCCCAAGACTTACTGCCATGTTCGGCGTACGAAGCGCACGACCAAGGTGGACACTGCAAGAAATTTATCAAGTTTCGCTTCTTAGTCCTTACCTTTAATGACATTTTTTGTGATTGATAAAGAAGCGTTTTAAAATAATTGTGTTACTTTTTACAGCTCTTTGTGTAGTTTCAATTAGGCTTGATTTCAAGAACATAGGGTGCTATCACTTGCCAATGTTTGCCACTGAGAGTTTTCGGGAATGGGATCTACGATATGGGCACTAATTGCTAAATTTCTGATTCCTCCTTCTGGAGAAATAGTAAATGTAAGATGCTAAGGGCTGTAGTCTTAAGATGTTTCAAAAGGCATAAATATTCAGTTATGTATTTCAGAACTGCATGCAGTCTTTCAAGTATTCTATATTACAATACTTCACTGACTATTGTCCTCTGTTCTATCAAATTAACAAATTTACCTTTGGAGATCTAAACCACTGAAGTTCATACTTTAGCTGTGATTTGGCCAAACGCTTCCAAATTTATGTTTTGCGATAGATCGGATTGTTTCTAATCTGTTCACGTGCATTTAATCCCAGGGACGGGTGGTGAACTCAAGTTCCATTTTCGGATAACGAATTCGAGTATGTCATGAGTAATTTGTCGAAACTCTTGTCTAGAGGTCTGCGGAAGTATGCGTTGGTTAAACAGCAACAAACAGATCTCTAGCTCAACTTTGGGGCAAGGAGTCACTAATTGGTTACCTCATGCCATTTTCCACATCAAGTTTATTTTCCCTACCGTAGAGGGCCATCCTAGGCTGTGTTGCTGTAAAACATTGATCTCTCTTCTAACCATATTTTCTCAACTGCCCCGTCCCGACGCCTTGATCCCACCACCCACGTTATTTTTTATTCAGATAAATGAGGAAATTTTTCTCACGTTGCTAAAAGCACAAACTTCACAAAAGTAGATTGAAGCAGTGGTGGATTTAGCAATTTGGAGGCCCTGAGCTATTCAGTCTCTTTGGGGCCCTGCTCCTGTTCCCTATAGTCGTGAAGGTAACTTATACCTTTGACGGGGCCCCTGAAAGATTTGAGGTTATGATCTGAAGCCTTTTTATACCCCGCCCCCTGAATTCGGCTCTGGATTGCAGATAAAAAAATATTGCACGTCCAAATCTCTTGATTGCTGTCTCTAATAATTTTACTGCAAAATCACAGGAATGCGCTGTAACGATAACATACTGTGACATAACATCTATCGTTTACGGAAGAAGTTTCTAGTAGATTAGGTATCAGTGATTTTGTACAGCCGAACAAGATATTTTGATAAAACTTTTGAATGGCATAGGTGACAATTTGTTACGACAGTATAGATTAAAAAGCTCCAACACTGTAAAATGGTATCGAGTTAAAAAAAAAAATACTTAAATGACGGCTCCGATATATTAGATAAGTGCAAAAGATATATTAGAATCATAACAAGAATGAAGTGTTCTGGTTGGATATTGTAGTGTAATATAATATAACGTTTGTCTCAAAAGTACCTTTACTACATAAATTTTATGCACCATTTTTCAGACACTGTCCCTTCCCTTGTGGAAAGTGTCATTTGATGAAATGTCCTCAAGATACTTTTGCTTTCCTAGGAGTTTGTTATTACTAGACGCTAGTCTAAAAAAAATTACTTTCCTTACCAACGAGAGGACTTCTTTGTAGTGGTGCAAATGCTAATTTTACGAATTTACGCAAACATCGCAATGCTATATATTCATCATGTTTTCATCTAGATGGTGACCCTGTCCGAAAAAGACACCTTATGACGAAATTTTTAGATTTTAATGGTTTTGAAATCTTCAAAGTCTTTTGAATCGAATAAAACAAGTCTCAAAGCTCTATCTTTAATACTGACAAAGATATAAAGAAGTAAACAGAACATATGGTTTACAAATTTTCTTATATTAAAATATATATATTTAATAACAATTTTCTTTTTGCATTATTATTATTATTATTTAGGTTCTTTATGAATTGATTTCTTTTCTCTCGATCTTGTATTATCATTCTTATTTCCTTAAAATGATATTTCTGTCAATGTAATGAAATGCCTTCCGCCCTTATTTCCAAAGGAAATTTAAAATTAATTGTTATTATGTATCATTATGCTCAAAAGTTACAATTTTTTCACAACAATCAACTGGGTACATGGTAGCAAACGTTATATTGTAAAAACGTCTCTTATTCAACGTTTTTTTGTTGAATAAACCGTTGAAAAAGCGGACATTAAACGTTTTTATCAACGTTTAAAACACGTATGTGCTACTGGGGTAACTTCGATTTGTAAACGAAAGAAGTGTTACCAAACTTCAAAGGCGTTTTACTCAAAAAGTTGGTTTTCGTCATAAGGACGGTTTCTTCGGGGTGGGTCACATAGTCAAAGTGATTTCTGAACAAAAAGTGTCCATTCAGATTTAGCATCAACCATACAGGCGAGAATCGTTTCACATAGGTTGTTACTAGCCAAGAATGAAATCAGTTCTTAGTCTTTCTTTATTATTGTTCATGTCGCGTGCTTTTGTTCGTTGTTAATCAACAAGGCCTTGTCGATACGATATACAAGATTTTTGGACGTCCAGTGTAACATTTCTATAACGACTAGTTTTCTATATGCAACCAAGTATCATCATAAACAAGATTGATTTGGAAAGGTAATGATATTGATAAGTATGTCACATATAAATGTTTGTATGTCTAAACCTGTATCGAGTGTGTGTATCATGTTAACATATCCCCTTGATACAGCATCTGTAAATAAAACTGTCGCAATCGTAGTTCATCTAATTAATTTTCTTCGGTTGCGATTTAGATACCATCCAGAGCAGTCGATGATGAAACTAAAGCTATCTAAGTATATAGCGCTTTGAGGATTTTTAAGTAAATATAGCAGTGATGTATCCGTATTTCTAGTATCTGACGGAGTTGTGTGGTATTTGAAATTTCTCTGTTTTAGATAATTCCATCCATATATTGTGTACATCAATAAGTTTACAAAAAGGTGTATCTTAATATTCCAGAAAATTTAAGGAGATCTACAAAATTACATACTGTACGCCCCTTCGTCAGATCTACAACAAGTCATTATCCAAGCAGATATGGAAACTAGTTGGGGACGACGTTCCCTCTTATCCCCCTTCACCTCGATTGTGTTACATGTGTTGCAGAATTTAGACCTATTTGAATCTCATCCAACTGAAAGTTATACCATCGCTAAGTGGATACATCTCTAAAAGAGCACATTCAATTCACACCTAAATCAGTGTTCCTCTTTGTTCAATTATATACCTAATTTCGTTAATTATATCACAGTAAAACATGCCTGTATTAATTAAACACTTTTCGGGTCCGAGCGTGACTATCATTTTTTGTGTATACACAACATACGGTGTTAATTAGACATCAAGTGTTTGCCTGTCGCCATCTTGATCGCTTGCTTTCATCGAAATGGAACATATTCTCAATGAATGAGAATTCTGATCCGTAAATGGCAAATGGAAAAGTGATTGAACAATGCCATAAGTCGTGCGAGGAACTTTATGTTTACGGTTCAGCAACATATTTTCTCTCTATGCTGTTTGAATCCAGAGTTTTCTTTTCTGTATGGCTATTTAGCCCAGACGGTATGACGCTTAACTTCTAAGGATTAGTTCCACAATCGACCGCTAAACTTATGTCAGCGCTAAGTTGACGTCAACTCTCATGTTACGTACTCTCATTGGCCAAAATCAGACTTGGCCTCAACTTAGCGCTGACTAGAAGTTGCGGTCGACTGTAGAATTGACCCTAACTCAGCAAGGTTTTCCAATGGTTTCCCTCATCTTACAAGAAAAATGCCGGGATGGTACCTTCGATATAGGCCCAAGTCGACACCTTCCAACATCCTTTCCCTTTCCCCATCGCGACCTGAGCCTTAGGTGCCTAAAGCCCATAAATTCAATTCAATTCTAACTCAGCAATTCATATTCAAACCTCGCTGTACCCGTAACTTTTTTCTTGTTGTTAATATCGAAATCAACACCGTGTGCTGTGTTGATTTAACACAAAAAGTGGTAGTCACGCTGGAACACCAAAAAGTGTTGAATTGACAAAGGCTATTTTTACTTTGTATATAGTAGAAGTGAGTTAATTACACTTTGACCCCATGCTTTTCGTTTTCTTTAAAGTACGCTCAATATGAAATTATAAATGAGCTATACAATAGGAGCTTCTTTTAGCTAGCTTTATTTAAATATTAAATAGTATTTCGTATTATAATGGACATTTTCGTTTTCATCGTCCTTATATATTTTTCAAATTGTTTGTGTACATCACATTAAATAATATACAATGTTTTTTTTTATTTCAGCGCTACGGTTTTCCGTTACATAGAAATATAGTATTAAATACTGAGAATTCAATCTCCTTCGTCATACAACGAAAATCATCTTCTGATTGGCTTGACGTAATCAATTCGTACTATTTCCGTAGCTATATGCTTCTCCCTATGTTACGTTCCTTATTCAGAAGTTTGAAGACGAAAAAAACAAGAAAGAGAAAGAACATTCACATCATCACTTAACGAAATAATTAATGTACAAATCTGCAGAACACACTTCAATAAGTTTAAACACCAAAACATGTTTCTAATAACAGAAATTGCTCGAAACAAGGAAAGGTGTCAGTCTTAACTGGCAGTGCTATTCTTATCGCTATTTCGTGACAATTTTGATGAATTGGCAATTTGGCGCAGTAGGTTAGCGCACGCAACTTTTAACTTTTTATAATTTCACCTAAGGCTGTTCGAATCCTATCAAAGGCCGTATTTCATTTTACTTCACGAAACTCAAGAGTAACTTCAAAGTAATAGTTTCAATTTGCATTTTTGTTTCTTACATGTTTTTATTATTATTTTTTACAATGACGTGTTAAGGCATACAGAAACGATATTCACCACTTATACTATTTCTTTCGTTCCACTTTTGCTATCTCTTGTTAACAATACTAAGAAAGCAAATACAATCTGCATGTTAATGAGAAGCAGTCGGTAGATTACGTCATAACATGGCGGCGCCCGATTAAGCGCAAGACTGAGACTGTTTCGAAGGAAGGCTTTATAACTCTTGATAAATGCATCACAGAAAGAAAAGAAAATGTTTTTCGTAGTCTAGTTTAACAGGTGATTTTTTATTGCAATAAAAATACTACCGGAAAAAGAAAATGTTTTTCGTAGTCTAGTTTAACAGGTGATTTTTTATTGCAATAAAAATACTACCGGAAATATCCATTCAAATATAGCCCTAGCCCCCCCCCCCCCCCCCCCCCCCCTATAGTTTACGGTGAAGTTTCGCTTGAAAAAATAAAAGTGTAAACATAAAATATTAATCTGCAAGTAATGAAGGTAATGGTTACTCAGTGACGTATGTGCGCAAAGTCACACTATTTCTTGCCCCCGAAATTAGCTAGCTTTTTCTGACCAAATAATCGGTAAAACTAGTTATCAGTAATCGGAACTGAAATTCTTTTTAGGGCACTACAATACCTATTGATTGACGTGACATCTAGAAAGCAGCATGTATCACGTATCACCTGAGAACTTCCATTCATTTAAAATACGAATAATAATAAAACAGTGAATAAAATATGTTTGGTTTGTCAATAAAATAGGATCACTAGTAATTAGCAGTTAGTGAATGACAATTAAGAGAAATCGCAGTTATGAATCCTACCCAGCAAACCATTTTTGTTTTAATTTAACCACTACCTACAGTCTGTCTTATCCTAGTTATATTTAATTTTACACCACCGGTGAGAAAGCAACCATCTAACGTTAGATAAAATAAGATAAAATGAATTTTATGGGCGGTAACAGCACTATGGCTTACGCCCGTCCCGATACGGGGGAAGCCTCTTATCGTGGTCATGTCAAAATTTAGCTGTTAATTAAAATAATAAATAATATAAAAGATGAAGATGTAAAACGTCTTCACAATCAGCCCACTGGTGTAAATGGCCAGTATAACAAGGAAATCTGTAAATGGGGCTTTACAAAATATAAAACAAAACTACACTATAAAACTTAATGGAAGCCTCTAAATGGGCCTTCACAAGATAAAACAAAACTACACTATAAAACTTAACAGCTAAGGAGCATAATCATATAAAATAAACGGAAATCATAAAACTCTCCCAAAATAAGTATAAGATTACCGTTTAAGTTTAGGTTTATACCTAGGTTTCCCTTTCCTTCCCACGAGATTAAAATCCATATCCATCAGGTGGTCCTGAATCATGTCTGAAGCCAAAGATGAACTTGGTTGATGGATAGTATGTGCACACTCTTCCTGAGCTAATTGAGCAGACAAAACGTTCGTCAGAGTCTTAATGCTTGTAGCGAGAGGCGAAGTTCGAACTAATTTCGGGACTTTATAGGGACTAAAAGTAGTCTTAACCCGTGGAGCTCTAGAGCTCTGCACAGGCGTGTGTTGTCCCTGACTCTGCGTCGGCATATTGCGAGGAGTCTCCGATTCTTTGGGCGGCTTCGGAAGGTCGTCATGCACATCAGACTCTGTTTGTGTTGATACATTAACTGTCTGAGTACCAACTGAGACAGTTTTAACTGCTAGTCTGGCTACATGTGAAAACGCACCAGAGGGAAGGGTGCGCTGAGACTCTTTTACGCGACGTTTTGCATCTCCAGCAGATATTTTCTCAATCACCATCAGCTCTCTAATACGTTTTTCTTCTTTAAATACCGGACAGTCACGCGACCAGGCCGTGTGATCATCCTTGCAGTTAACACACTGAGGTTTCAGTGATGTGCAAGAATCCGCACCATGGCTACTGGTACCGCATATCGCACATACAGCAGAGGTCGTCTTACACGACGTGCTGGTGTGTCCATAGTGCTGGCATTTAAAACAGCGGAGCGGACTCGGTATATACGGACGGACAGGTAAGCAATAGAATCCTGCCTTCACGTCCTTGGGGAGCTGTGGCATGGCAAACGTCAAATTTAACGAACTCGTGGGTTGCAGTTCTCCACTCTTTCTTGTCTTAATTCGACGAACATTGACTACACCTTGGCTGGCAAGTTCATCCTTAATCTCTTCTTCAGGGACATCTTGCAAGTCCCTACAAGATATTACGCCCTGACTATAATTTAGTTGACGATGCGGTTCAACTTGAACCTCGAATTGTCCTAGGGTCTTCAATTTTAAGAGATTAGTTGACTGTTTGTTAGTAGATGTCTCCACGAGCAAGGTGCCGTTGCGAAGCTTTTTAACATGTGCAAGTTCGCCGGCGACATGATTCAGTTGTTTTTGTATGATGAAAGGGGATAACCCCTTCAAACCACCTGGATTCTCTGCTTCACTCTTTACTTTAATAACAAGATATCGTGTGATAGTCGGTACGATACTTGTCTGTTCCTCTACTTCTATTTTTCCTGCTGTGTCACTGGTTGTTTCGGTAACTATATGCGCCTTCTTTCTATTATCCTCAGTGACTTTCTCTTCATTCTGTCTCTTTGTCTTCTTCTTTTCTTTGTCTGTGCGCGAAGGCGACTTGTTAGGATGTAGTGGAGCCATGATGAATGTTAGCCGTAAATGCCCACACTTCTCCGTCTTCGTTCTGAGGAGCCAACGAGGCTGCCAGGTACTACCCTCATCACCCTTGTCACCAAGCTGGAAATCGAGGCGAAGTCCAATGACTTGGCGTCGAAATCACTTGTACTCCAGACTGATGGATACTTGGGACACCCACTCCCCCGAGTGTTGGCGAGACCAAAGGTCCGAAGAGCTCCCCAATGGCGCACTTCCCAGTCTCAACGAGCTAGACCATTAAAAAATTTGCTGTTAAGAACTAGGCGCTATCCAATGGTTCCGCCCCCTTACCCCTGGGCCCAGGGGCCATCGTCAATGCAAATACATCCTGTTACATCCTTTGTCATTGCGCGGAGGCGCAACTCACAGCACAAGAGGAGATGAAATAATGAGTCATCAATGGATGAAAAATGGGGTGAATGTAAATGAAATCTAACGTTAGAGTATAAGATTAAAATATTGGTAGTAATGAAATTAAATTATTATTTTCAGTGTTGTAATATTATCTTGAAACCATTGGTGAAGTAAAAAGCATTATAATTAGTTACACGAAATGTATATATCTATTAATTTAAACAATAAGGGGTATCAACCTCTGTGTTGAATTAACACCAGTACGTTTGTACTGCCATGGTTTCTTTTTGGCCTGTTTCCTAATTATCAAGGACATACGCCATCGTCGCACAGCGAAAAGTTATTTGCATTGTTACACTGTATTGTTAAAATTTATAGTAATCTTAACAATAATTATGCTTTGGTAACGATAACGCTTCCTATAGCTGGTATTATTGTACAGTTGTGAATCCTAAACAATCATAGCTAAGTTTTACATTGCTCGGAAAATCATATGTGTGCCTCATTGAACAATATTCTTTCATGACCTATAAGACTGACAATAATTATTGTTGTTCGAATAATACTACATGATTGTTGGATGCACATGCACAGAAAATTGAAGAAGTATAGGCATTAGAACAATATAGTTACATGGGACATTTTGTGGTTGGAAGATATGTTCTTTGCTCAAATGTGTGAGGAGTAGCTAAGGATGACGAAGAATTAAGAAATCTTGGAGATTTCATATTTGAAAAAAATGGAGGCGAGTGTAGATATAGCATGTTATTGTTTATGAATGGCTCACCAATTGCGGCATATGAACACAATGTATACCTCACTTATATATACTCAAAGAAATAATATGGTTGGAGGAAACATAAAATCCTATTTGTCATGGTTGAAATTGGGACAGCAATACTATGGGTTACAAATACAAGTCTCGCTCCTCATAATTACAATACTGTGAACAACAATTTAGGGTTAAATTTCTATTTCAAGTGAAATTAGCAAGATATTGCGGTAGCTATATAATGTACTGCATGGTAGATCCTACCGTGTGCGGAGACCATGGTCACAACAACAATAAAATATCGTACCTTATCGTATCGTATGATATCGTCGTTATAACTATATGTATAGTTACCACAACAATACTGTATTGTACCATAGGTCGAATTGCTAATTACATAGTTACATTGTTGTTGTAACTATATAGTATAGTCAGACATGATGCTAAACAAAACATCTTCCTAATTTAACTTGAAACAGGAATTATAAATACATAAACAATAATGGTTTCTAATACTTTTTTTTGGGGGGGGGGCTAGGGCGCTTGCAAGCGCTAAACCACTGATCGACTACACGGTTTTCAAGAAACGAAGCGCTGGAGCGAGCATTGAAAAAAGCGAGTGCACCTCATGGAGATGCGTAGCAAAATCGTTCCGATACCCAGCGGTTTCGCAATTTGGCGACCTCGGCAAGGTCTGGGGGCTCCGTTACGCTCTTAAAGTTAATTCTTTTAAAAAAGGAATATTAAAATTATTATGTTTGTAATAAATGTGTTGTATTTCTAAGTAAACTTATAATTCGTTTGTTGAACTTCAAAATCCTAAATAATAATAACGGACTTGATTTGTTTACATTAATCTTTAAATAAAAGACGAAAACGTGAAATAATGAAACAAATTCATTGAATCACTTTTTAGTTAAATATCAAAGAAAGTAAAATCTGTTTAGATTAAAAAACAATTCATTATGCCTTATTTCATTTTTAGAACTTGCAAGCGTCCTAGGCACACCCAAAAGGTATTATAAACCATGATTTTTATGTATTTATAATTCCTTCCCCTTTTCCACAGTTGTATTGTTGTTCCTTTACGACATTACTTTCTATAAAATTTTGTTCATTTTCGATCATAAACTGGAGTTTGTATAAAAAACATTCAATTTGCGAACATTGTCATGGTGAAATTTGTGTTCTACACGTAAAAGTACCCACGGAAATGCATCTGATAACTCATTTAGTTAATATAAATTCCACCTTCAAGGTTGATTTTACTGCTTAAAAGTCGCTCAAACTACACGACTAGACTTATTTGGGACACAAATATATGACAGAGTGCGAGTCTATGCGTGTTATTTTCGCTATCTATATGCTTGAAAGAAGGTCAACAAACATGTCCGAAGTCAAAACTCGGTGAACTACAAAAAGAGTTAGTTCCCTTGTGAGTCATGTATGGCATTTTATTGTGCAGCAGCGTGCAGTAGCAGAACGGCCTACTGCACGTTTTGGAAATGTGGCTTGTGTTTGTTTGATCATAGCAGTGTCGGAGGACTTATTACGGCATGTCTTGCAGTGTACGAATTTCACCAGAGACATCCATCCAGCGCAGCGGCACGAAACATCAATCCGTATAAGGTCAGGATGTTGTGGTTGTTGAAAGGTGCCAGAGATTTCAGTTTGGGGGACTCCAGCCTCACCAATAAACCACGAGAAGAAAAATCTGTGCAGATGGACAGTGATGCTCTGCGATCAGCAGTTGAGGCAAATCCAATGCATACTGTTGGAGAACTGGCCAGCGAGCTCCATGGCGACCGTTCATCTTCATCTGCAGGGCCTTGGGTATGTGTCGAAACTCGGAAAATGGGTACACCATGCGTTAACGCATCAATAGTAGCAGCAGCGAGTTGGCATCTGCAGGTCCCTGCTGAAATGTTACACACGTGAGCCATTTCCGGACAGAATGATGACAGGAGACAAAGAACATGTCATCTACCGTAACATTATACGCAAACGGCAGTGGGTACCTAAGTTGAGCTAAAGGAACTGTGCCAAAACAGTATCTCCAATGATGGCAACATGATATTATAATGAATCCACTATTTTTACAAAAGGTATAGTTCACCATAGTAAACACATTTATAGTAATGACAATTATTTTTATGGTGACATCATAGATCAACGTACTGCCAGTCTTTTTGATCTAATACCGACGTTCTTTTATTATCCAGCGACCGTAGCTCACTTCGTTTCTCATTTGGAAGGTCTTGGGACCAGCCGTCGTTTTCCAGAACTTCTCTGGCACACAGGACAAATGAAGGTATTGTACCCTTAACTTAGGCTGTGGACGACTGCTTTCCTCATCCTATCTCCTACCCTATCCCGGTCAGTCATATTGACCTAAAAGTCATATATAAATTGAAATTCAGTCGTTTTTTTTTTTTTTTTTTTTTTTACATCTCCCGCTGCAAGAAGGTATCAGTTTTGTATCACCTTTTCACGATCGAGAACTTGGAGCAATTTTAAAGTTAATTGTAATGAGATGTTCAAACGAACTTTTTTTTTGAAACAATGGCACGTGAGACGAATTGTGCTTACATAAAGTTTAAATTATAGTAGAAGTTTTGAAATACGCTACTATGATATGAATCTAATTGTGTTTTCCAATTTTTTAACGTATTTTATTTAGCTCATCCCCTCAGAAATGGTATACATAATATTATCTTTGGTTTTCAAATCATGAATTTCTTGGAAAAGAGAGAAAATAGATAAGTGAACCCATATTAATAAATTTGAGAAGCTCTAATCGAAAAAACAACTGCTTTTTCTATGGTGCATCTTCCAGAAAGAGGTTATAAAATACCGGTGATTCCCTACTTATTTCCAAGATCAGTGTTTTGCTACCCAATGAAACATATGATGCTAAAACGGAGAAAGAAATACTGGTTGGAGTTAAAACAAAATTAAGGTGTAGCTTTTTCAGCGAGAGGCAAGATTATACCTAAATTTACTGAATTAACGTATATCTCAAAAGTTTTTCAAGCGTTGACACTGACATCTGTAAATCATCTAATCATAATCTTATAACAACAACATACCTCATTCCTTGCTATCTCCCGTACTTCCCTTTCACTCCAGTAATATATACTAACAAGAAAACAGTCAATGAGATCATATCAAAATATGGCTGCCAATCAGGGTTACCACCTTTTTGTTCAAGAAAATTGCGACTTTTTTGCTCCGGGGGTCTGAGTATATTAGTACATAGGAAGTAAGGGTCTACTACCAACCACATTGATTTGGGAGGAGTCCACTGGTTATTGGAGGGATTCAAATTGTGCCCGACTATGATATCATATTCAGCCGTTTTCTGCTGAATGAAAGCCTCTTTACACATATCTTGGTCGTCTGTTATCCTCATCCATGTACTTCCTAAAACACGCTTGATTTCAACTATCAATCTTACATTTGCACGTCGTCTTGGTTGTTTCTTTTCTCTGGGAATCCAATGTAGCACATTCGCCTTCCATCTTCCACCTTTTCATGTACCTATGTGACAGACGCATCTCCACTTCATCTTCTAGACACTTTTGATTATATCCTCTACCTTTGTTTGTGCGCTAATCCATTTATTTTTTTCCTCTCCCTTCTGGTTCCTAAAATGCATATCTTAATTGCTCTTTATGTAACTCTTAATCTTTTAGTCGTTTGCGGATTTAATGTTCAAGCTTCACAGCCGTACTGTACATCATTACGGGTAAGATACATTGATTATGAACTTTACGCTTGAGACACATTGGTAGTTTGCTTTTGAAAATAAAATGTGGTCTTTCAAACGAGCTCCACACCATTTTATACATACAAAAGTTCGAAGCGCGTGCAATTGTCCAATTTTGAACTAACACCTACCTTTCGAAAATTCATGGAATCACCATCGGTTGGCCTCAATGTGATCACCAAGTATCTGTGCAATAGGTCTGCACCGTAACTTCCATTGTAGACTGCTACGACGAAGTACAGGAAGTGGAATCCTCTGCCACGCCTCCTTACAGGCTTCACAGAGTGGTGACACGAAAGTACCCTTTGCAGTAGGCCAAACCCGTAGAAATCCATAGGAATGGTATCTGGTGACTTCATCGGTATATCGTGAAAAGGAATAGTCTGAAAACCGGTGTCTTGCCCTATGTTGCAGAAAGTTACGGGTAGAATGAGACGTATCCATATGCATAGAGAATTGATTGATGGCATAACAACAGAAATGGGTCAGGCCGTCTCTCTAAATTGGGGACAGGATATGTTGCTGAAAGAAGGTAGAGTTGATTTTGCAGTCTTTAGGGACCTGACAAATAATTAACTTGCCTTGATATCCCGCAACAACCATGAATCCCTTCGAGAAAAAATCTTTGCAATGACGGATTAACTCGGGACGGGATTTTGCATCGCGTGAAGTGTAAGAGATAGCTCAAAGAGATGTCACAATCTGATAAATACACCCATGACTCATCTAGTGTGGCCACATACTTTCACTTTTCCCTGAAAGAATGGCGTTCGTAGCAGGGTAATGTCCACGACTGCTGTTGGGTTTAATCTCACACCGATGGGACGTACTTAGGTAATGTCCACGACTTTCAAAAACCTTCCGGAAGTTCAATTTCTCACGTAGGTTGCGGTTCACAGTTTACTGTGACTAGTGGAGTTGTGTGGCCATCATACGTTGCGGAGAGGGATTTTCCTGGAGAGCCATTAGACGCAATTGAGACACAGGCAGCTTTGTTGCTGTGCACGCTCGCTTCCTAGTCCCATTTGTGATTGATTGAATCACTAGTAATTCTTGTTTTTGCCGATTAACTATGTTCTTGATAGTCGTCGAATCCAACGCGCATCCATGTTCTTTTCACTGTTTTTCACTTTTAAACACCAAATATTTGGCATGGCAAAGTGCAATTACGAGCCCTCCCAAAACCGGTTGACTTTTAAAGCCATGATGCACACAACACACGCTTGCCTTAATGACTCACTACTACAGATCCTCGGCTTTCTCCTGCGCTTTTAGTCACTTGGTTTGATCCATTCTGTGAGGTGGGAGACGATTCAAAACTTGACACATGTACGTGGGTAGACCTTTTGAAGACGTCTAATTATATATGTATAAGACGTCTAAAATTATAGTACTCTACACAAACCTATGAATTATTTAAGCGAATCCGTACCCTTCCCCGGATACAACTCGTATATATGTTTCTGATTTCCATACAAATATTTTACTGTTTAAGCATATGGTCATCTTGAACTTCTGAAATTAAATGGTTCTGCCGATTTAGCTCAAATAACTTGTAGTTTTCTGATTATGGATTGTTCTTGAAAAAAAAAAACACACTAAAAATGAATTGTTCTCCAAAAATAACTACATATGGGCGCCATCATTTACTGAATCTTCTGTGCTTAAGAACTGAAGAAAATGCGTCGGAGGAGGAATTAGATCAAGATGTAAAGAAATAGGAAACGTTTAAATCATAATTCTATTTTCATAGAAATAAGTGTAGTTTGATACCTATTTGGTTAAAAATATCAAATAATAAAATATACTTTATGTATCAACTCTGAGCGGTGAAAGTCGCGACAGTCTGCGTTCCGACAAGCATTAAATCGCGACGCGGGACAACGTATCAAACCAGGGATACCCTCTCCTGTCCAGGTGAAAATTAAACCATGCCCCGGGACATTATGAATCCAGGAATTTGTATTTAGCTACTAAATATTGATATAAGCTAATTTGGTATAAGAACATGCAGAAATGGTAAGCGAAAATAGTAGAAATAGTACACGAATTTAGTTAACATTCCTGTATGTAATGAATAAAACTTACATAAATATTTAATTGTATCATTACTTCATATTGTCTTGAAATTTTGGTGTATTTTACAGTAACTGAGTTAAGTGAAACCCATTTCTGGTTTCTAAGACAGTAATGTTCAGTGTTTGCTTAGTTTCCCTTCGATTTACATTTTTTTAATACAATGAATGAAAACGGATGAGAACTACGGTCAAACGCACCATCTCTTATTTACTATTCAGAAACTGAAATTATTATGTCATCAGATATTTGCATACAATTTATGGAAACAGTAAACTAAAGCTCGAGAATACTAAAATCTTATGATATATAAGTTTAGATTACGTTTCCAACTTTTAGTTTGCCGTTGTTGACATCGAATGGAGAAATGTGATTCCTGATACAGAAATAAGCGTTTCAGGTACTGGAAAAGCTATTAGTGTGGAAGTAAGAACACTGACCGTGACTAACACGCACTCACAACACTCATAGCCCGAGTTGTGGCGAAGAATAATGGAGGTTCCGAAGCAGCTCCTTCGGAGTTGTCTGCTTCATGACTTTAGGGCTAGGTTTGTGGCAGCTGAATCAGTTCGACGAAAGCCTTTTTGGATAATGCTGTGAATAAACGCACCACCAGGCATGGGTTCCAGAAATTCAGGTCGGGAGCTTTGTCCGTGTGTGATGAATATTGTTTCGCAGTGTACGTCCACAGGCACTGGATGATGAAGTCTGACGGCTGCCATAGAGAAGGACAGTAGCCAAACGTGTGGTGAGCTTGCCGAATGTTCCTGGGTTTCTGATACAGACTTTATCAACATTGCATAGGAAAGACGCACAAGTTGAGCAAGTGGGCACTCCACATACGGTCGGAAGTCAACAAGGACCAAGAAGTGATAGCCTGTTGTTTTCGCGGCACCGCAACACATGCATATTCGATCGAGTCTTCACCAGTGAAGAAAATTGGATCCTGAATAAGACAACTAAGTGTTCTAGACATGGTTGTCAGCGCGGAACTCTGTACCTCACGCCACAAGACCACCTCTACACCCACCATACTCTGTATCTGGTGGACTAGTCACCAAGTGGTATACTACGAGCACCTACCACCGGACCAAACCATCCCTGCGGAATTGTACTCGCAACAGTTGGAACGTTTGCAACAGGCACTATAGTAGGAGGACCTAGCATTGGCGAAAAGTATAGGTATAATGTTGCTTGCCGGCAATGCCAAGCTTCATGTGGCGCGGGTTGCCAGGGATGCCATACAGCAACTTGGCTGGGAGACACTGTGCCATCTACAGTACTCTTTGAATCTTGCGGAAACAAATTATCACCTCTTCCATTCCATGGGCAACCAATTTCGTGGAGAACACTTCTCTAATGAATCAGAATTGCGGCAGGTACTCATATACTTCTTTGCGGCCAAGACCCCCGGTTTTTCAAACAGAGCATTGGCAACATGTTCTAGATTTCGATGGAGATTACGTTGAGGACTAACAGTAAGTGGCATATTCTCTATACATTTCTGTTTCTAACTATCGAAAACGGCAAGAGCCTTGTTGATTATCTTATTCTATACGTCCAATGAGATGGCGATTTCTAAATTTTAGATAGGCCTCTCTATTAGTTGTCTCGTCGTCTAAAACAGTGAGAGACTATAATCATTTTCAGAGCTAAGTTAAATTTATGTATTTATTTTGGTTTCAATAGTAATTTAAAAAAGGAAGCAGACGAAATAGTGAATAGACAAGCAAAGCAAAGTGAACGACAGAAGAAATAGAACATATCAAACGTGGAGTACTCCTAGACTTGTGGTGGTCCACAACAGGGATCAGGTGGTTGACTAGTGACGTCTGTGCAGTGTTTCTTCTTTAACTTTATCAATTTCTAAGAATGAACAAATCGTATCTGAAACATACAAGATATTATAAATACAGAAAAATGAATTTTAAAATGCATCTAAATGTTCTATGGTGCACTCTCAAGTCAATAAATTAGTTCAGTGAACGACTATTAGCAAAAACTTTTGTGAACTTTATTTTTATATGGGCCAGTCTAGTAACTTTGGACTTCGGCCCGTCACGATTCACCTTTAGCTGTTAAAGTCCACACTCATGCTTCTGCTGGGACCCGAACCCGGGACCTTCGAGCCGATGGCCTACCGCCGCAGACCGCTCAGCCGCCACGACTATTACCACAGTTACCCTATCCTAAATTGATGTATTTGGATTTTCGACCTTGGACTCTCCTTATTTTCCTTAGATTTTCCATTGTGTCCCGGATTCAACAGACACTGACTTAGTTGGCAGCCCTATATCGAAACCTACCTCGAAATTTTGCTAGGAGAGTCTACGTCCTATAGGAAGGAAAAAAATCCAAATTAAACTGCAAACCCGAGACAAAGTCTGGAATGTTGATGAGAAATGTACAAAATATGTAATTTTTTATCATTCAATCAACAGAAGCTACTTCTGCTTCACTTTCGTCCTGAAATAAATTATCATATAGACCCTACATGCCTGCTCTCTCCTGAAAGTTAGGAAAAAGGCAAGCACGCTTACTTCTTTGTGGGTTCTTCAGGGGTTCACGTCCTGTGAGAGTCTATTGAGCGGAGTGGTTCCAAACCTGCTTTACCAATAACTGTAGGAGCCATTCCTAACAGGGGCGACCCTTTGTAAAAATTATTGAGAGAGACCGAATGAGTGGAGAAGTGCTTAATTCTATATATGCCCTGGGCGCATGTAAACATCGTTTACATTGATATGATACGATGTAATGTATCGTATAACATACATACCTAAAGAAAATAACACACTTTCATTGGTGGAACCGCTGTAAGACCAGCTACATAGAATGTAACACCAAACTTGGTCAAACTTTTAATATTCATCTATTGAATAGTTAATTTTATTATTTCTTAAACGTGTATTCTTTGGAAACAAAATATAGAACCATAAAATTACTTGCAAATAATATTACTATATGAAAATAATTTAAACAACTTGAAAATTAATAATAATTAAAAAAAAAATCTTTCACCTCAAAAAGTACAACGGTTTTCACTACCATCCATTAGTCACCAAAATTAACTTGTTTGACTAATGTGAAATAATACAGTTATATGAAGTTATGGCTGAGTAACCCATTACAAATCTAAAATCAATAAAACTACTTTCCTTTTCAAAATCTCAACGCGTTCAGATGAGTAATCGGAGGAAAACAGAAAAAAAAGGTGTTTATATATGTACAATCCTTTGCTAGTACAACGGCTGATAAAAAAAAAAAATTAAAAAAAAATGAAAATGTTAATATCCATCCCTTAGCCGATCCTGTCTCTTTCAATGTACACCGGAGCTACCACAGCTACCAACGTTTCTGTCAGTTTTTGAATATCTGCTGGAACTCCAGTTTAGAATGGCCAAGAGGTACCATGTCAATTTCTCTTGGATCTCATCTATGGTCTCGAATCTGCGATCTTTCAGAGTTGGTTTCAATATAGAGAAGAAGTCGGCTGGTAACAAATCAGGGGAATAGGCCACTTCTAAGACAACAGATGTCTTGTGCCTTGCAAAAAAACAAAACAAAAAAAAAACACTAATAAACCAGCAATAAGTTGGAACGTGCATCATCGTGGTGAGCAATCCAGCACTATTCTGTCACATCTCCGGGCTCTTGCGTTGAGTCTTGTGTCGTAATCTTTGCATGGCGTTAACGTAGAATTCTGCTTTCACTGTTGAACCACTTGACATAAACTACGAAAGCATTATTCCTTTTATCCCTGCCTGTCAAAGACTATGATTAACATTACTTGAGGATACGATTTACTGTTGAACCACTTTTCTGAACCGTTGTGAGAATTGTCCAACCGATTGTAATAACTGGATCTTCGTTTCCACATCATGCCAGAACACCAGCGATCAAGAGCTTGAGTCACTTTGGGCCAGCACTCAGTCAGCGCAATAACTCTTCATATACCATGACATAGTCCTCTTTTGTTCGACTGTTAACAGACATTGCACAAACTTAGCAGCAGCACGTCGCATCTGCAGTTTTTCTAGCAACATCGTGTGACCCAAGCCTGTACTGACGTTCAGTTCAGCAGCAACTTCACTCACAGTTAGACGACGGTTTGTACAGATCTTTTCCACTTAATCGATGCCCATAGAAGTGGACGGCCGTCCTGATTGTACACCATCCTTGATAGAGGTTCGATTTGAAATGTCTATGCCCTTCATAACATTATGTTGCACTTAAATATTCCTCACCATAAACTTCATGCAATATGTCGAAGGTCTCTCTAAAAGTTGTGTAGGATTTTTACACTGAATTTCACAGATACTCGCTGCTCTTCCAGTTCCTTCATGGTCGGGTAACTAACAATTACCAGAGGCTTTCACCAGACGCTCTTTCTACTGCTAGGTTTGCAAGCTACGCCAGTTAATCACCAAAGACACTGCAGGCAACCTCATTAACCAAATAACATATTTTGATCGCAGAGATGTTTTATGGTATAAGTGCCACTGTCCTCTCTTCCGTATGTATTTGAATATAAACTTTAGAAAAGAAGGTTAGTTTGTTTTTGTACATATCTTTCATGTAGGTTAAACCAGAATGGGTGGACAGTCCAGATAAGACAAAGTGACTAATCAGGAGCTTGCTCATACATTCATTAATGAAATTTTAGAGCAATTGCATCGCAGTGGTTTGTCCAGGACCTCCTAACACCCTGTCTGTATTAGTATACACTGTAAATATAGGGTTTTCAAAAAAAACTATTTAACTCGGGAAATAGGAGAAGGTCAAACAGAACATCTCTGCCTTTTTTGGTGCTTCCAAACTTTACGATAAAACTCTCCGATTTTCCGCCATTACTTACTTACTTACTCTATGGCTTACGGAACTCGCAAGTTCCTAACCGCAGTAACAAACGTTTTCCACAGGATTCTATCCTGAGCAAGATGAAGCCAGTTTTCATCACAAACACCTACTTCTCGAAGATCCCTACTAATACTATCCTCCCAATGTCGTATCGGTCTTCCTAACGGTCTCTTTCCCTCCGGTTTACCAACCACGATGGAATATAATCTTCGTTTCTCTCCCATCCGAAATACATCGCCTGCCCATTTTAGTCGTCGCGATTTCATTATTCTTATAACATCGGGTGAGTTCTTAAAGTTTGTGAAGTTCTTCATTATGCAGTCGCCTCCATAGTCTCCTCCATACACAGAGGAGAAATTTACTTTTCTTATAAATGCGTATCACAAATAAGACATTATTGCCAATCAGAAATTATTTTACCAATTAATCTCCGTTCATTTATGTTCTTCGAAACTATATTTTTCAACGAGCAATTGCAAATTCTTAAACTCAGCTCAAAAATTGAAGATAAGAGTTCCTTCAAATGTTCATGTGTAAATTCGTAACGTTTCTTCGCTGTGTCATGTTTTTATTTGATCATATATTTGAGATTCAAGTAACATCTGACCTAATTAAATATATATTCTCCTGACCCATTTATGTCTGGTCTGTCTGCCATAATTGGGGAATATTTCTCAATTCCACCTCTGTACAAATCTAGTGGTTTTCAGAGCTAGCGATTGATTCGTAAATTTATTGTTTCTTTCAATTTTACGAGCCAAAAGATTGAAATACCAGGTGTATGCATAAGTAGTTTCCGGTTTACCTAAGAGATGGCGCCAGTGAAAAGTACGCAGCGTATTCATTTAACACATACATCATTTTGTTCGTCTGACATTAAACTACAAACACACACAAGTTGAGTCCGCTAAACACTAGCGTCTTTGTTTTATTGTTCAGTGATCATGTCGAAGTTTGTGCCTGAAAAAGAACATTTGCGGCACGCATTGCTTTTCTTATTTAATCAAAAGAAAAAGGCTGTTGAAAGTCATCGTGTGCTGGTAGAAACATGGTGAACACGCTCCATCGTTTAGAACATGTGAGACATGGTTTCGACAATTTAAAAGTGGTGATTTCAATGTGAAAGATAGTGCGCGCTCTAGTAGACCACAAAAGTGCGAAAACGAGCAATTGCAGATGTTATTGGAGGATGACCCAACTCAAACTCAACAGCAATTGGCAAAAGCATTAAATGTGTCACAAGAAACAATCAGCAGACGTTTACGAGCAATGGGGAAGATCAATAAGCTGGGTAAATGGGTCCCACACGATTTGAATGAATGTCAAATGGAAAATCGCAAAGTCACTTGTGAAATGCTGCTTCAACGCCACGAGAGAAAATCCTTTTTGTATCGAATTGTGACGGGTGACGAAGGATTTATTTTGAAAACCCGAAGCCAGAAAAATCGTGGCTTTCACCTGGCGAAGCCGGTCCTTCAACACCAAGGCCAAATCACTTCGGCAAGAAGACCATGCTTTGTGTCTGGTGGGACCAGAGCGGTATTGTGTATTATGAACTCTTGAATCCCGGCGATACCATTAATGAACAACGCTATCGCCAACAAATGATTAATTTAAATCACGCATTGATCGAAAGACGACCGGAATGGGCCCGAAAACATGGCAAAGTGATTGTGTTACACGACAATGTGCCGCCTCACACAGCAAAACCAGTGAAAGACACGTTGAAATTGTTTGGATGGGCCATCCTTCCGCACCCGCCGTACTCCCCAGACCTGGCGCCATCTGACTATCACCTGCTCGCATCAATGGGGCACGCGCTCGCAGAGCAGCACTTCAGCAATTTCGAAGATGTTGGAAAATGGCTCGACGAATTATTTGCCGCAAAAGACAAGCAGTTTTTCTGGCATGGTATGCATAAATTACCTGAAAGATGGGCGAAATGTGTAGAAGCCGATGGCCAATATTTTGAATAAAACAAAATTAATTTCCCTTGAAAATTATGTGTTTTCTTTACCACAAGAACGGCAAAAACTTATGCATACACTCGGTAAATAATAGATTTACGAGTCAATCGCTAAGAAACGCGACTCGCACTATTTCTTGACATGTTCCCTTCGTTGCAATTCCTTTACCATTGTTGAAAAAAAAGAAGAAATATAATTTTTGACAACCCATTCTTTATTACCCAGATAGTGAACTATGTTCAAGCAAGTTTCCTGTTCCTACGTTACTTACAGCAGTAATGTTGGAGAAATCTAATGTAGGTGCTAAACTTTGAAGTGCCTCCAATTTTAGTACAGGTTTACTATATTGCATACAGAGTGGCATTAGCATCTTTGCAAGCATCTCAGGGTATTGAAAACTTACCTAAATATGAGAAAACTATTGACCAGTTGTGCACGAAATTTGAGGAAATAGAACACTGTAAACCTGTGTCATTAAAGAAACCAAAGCCTATAGGTTGGTTGTCACTTTATTCAGTAGTAAAGACTGTGGATAAATATTGGGAAGTGATATGCTAGTAAGAGAGCTTGAGCATGAATAAAAATCGTCCAAAAATCCAGTTGCAATATCATTTTACAATGAGTAAAATAAAAAATCATTTCGCTATGTTCATCTTAGAAAATAAGTTACTTGCCAACTGAAAGAGTAAAGCTTGTCACAAAAGAAAAGAAAAATGCTGTCGTAGACACTTGCAAACTTGCCTTTGCGTAAAATCGCTCATATTGGGAGCTGTGAATTTTAATTTATTTTAAGGCCTTTAGGTCCTGCGCACGCCATCAGGGCTATAGTCGAGGCTATACGGAGGTATACGCCGTATTCCCTCTAATTAGCCTTTCACATAACCTTTTGCAAAGATGCGTATATCACCTATCTCCATTTCGTTTATTTATTTAATTTCTCAATTATTCCGGTGAGAGTATTGCGGTCAAATACTTATGGTTCCACTTGACTGGGAACAAAATGTTGATGCCATGTCAAAAGGGCCCGACCAAAAGGGCCCGGATCAAAAGGGCCCGAGTCAAAAGGGTCCCGCGACAAAAGGGCCCGGGTCAAAAGGGCCCCGTGACAAAAGTGCCCTGCTTCAAAAAGTCCTCGCGATAAAATGGCCCGAGGCAATGACATATCTAGTTGACTTGACTCTGTGTTTTAAAGGCCGGGGGAAACGGAAAGTTTCGAAAAAACGAGATTTTTAAAAAACAAAAACAGGAGAACGTGTTTTATTGACGAAATTGTTTCTTTAATCAGAATATTAGCACGCTTTTTGAATTTCCTGTTTACATTTAGTAAAATTAAATGTCCTTACGTTAAAAAATGTACAACAAACTTTCTACATATTCAAAGGCGGATTTAGGAGAGAGACTTGAAATCAGTTTCTCTTCAAGTGTTGTGCTAGCTAGCCTGGATGTTTAGAATAAACATAGCTAAATAAAAGGACTTTCTGTTTCGCTATTATAGGAATTGGTAGGTGCCGATCAGTAAACAGTTTCATCCAACTGATAGCTTTAAACAGTCCACTAAGGAGACAAAATAAGGCAAACTTCTGTTGAGTTTTTTCCCTTCGATCTTTCGTTGATGTCGTACCATAAGTTCTTATTATCAGAATCTGTTAAAAATACAATCCCCGATCCGTTCCTGCTGAAATGGCTGGATTTGTTGTTTTCATACACAAATTACATATTACTGCACATATTAACACCGCTATATCTATATCTGAAGTAAGTTTCTGTGTTCTTTCCTTTCTAGCTAATTGGAGGAGAAAAACAAAGTGAAATCTTTCGAACTTAGAATCCAAATATTTTTATATACTGCTATGTATTTTGAGTTCAAAAAATGGAGATCTCATCAAACAAAGAAAATATTTTTACTCAGTTTACTGAAGATTACAAAGCCATTTCTAGAGAGAAAAATCTAATATCTTTCCTCTGCAAATACGTTACCATGATGGCATCAGAGATCAACAATTCTGTCCTTGCTTTAAGTTATTAACTTCGCAGGTTAATTTGCAATAGCAACGATGGACTGTGCACGCAACCTTATACGAAAGCTAATGCAACTAGTACACTAAATTTGAAAGCATTGGGGCATTGGTTGTCTAATGCATTGGTGAAAGTATAAACATAAACTTAAATCTGAATCTAATATTATAAGTAGTATCATCCTGCAATCCTCAGGATTTCTAGGGCAGCTTTTCTTGCGTTTACGTGCTCTGTAAACGTTTCTTGCGTTGCGACGCATTCCCTGATTTTATACTAGGTATTCCACTCCATCAAGATTTTTTTGAATTTAGTTTTAAGGCCTTTAGGAAACTTTGGCTCAGGCCAGATGGATGATGATGGGATGAATTGGTGGAATGAAGAAAGTGGGAGGAAACGGGAGAACACAGAGAAAACCCACGCATACGGTGTTTGTCCACCACAAAGCCCACGTGGCATGAGCAGAGATCGAACCAGATGGGCAGGCCATGTAGCTCGTATGGGGGAAAAACGAAGACTGTAGACGACGTTGGGAGGACAATATTAGAAGGGATCTTCGAGAAGTAGGTGTATGTGATGAAAACTGGCTTAATGCTGCCCAGGATAGAATCCGATGGCGATCGTTTGTTACTGCGGCGATGAACTTCCAAGTTCCTTAAACCATACAGCAAGTAAGTAAGTATTTCCAAGTGGACTTTCCTGGAAAATGTTTCCGTTTCTTCTTTTCTGGCGCTAAAAGGTAAGTGAATATAATGCTTCAATACCGTACGGTTGAGCTGTAGGCTTTAACGCAGGTAAAATAAGTCGCTTTCTGTTATACATCTAATATTCATTAGAACAAACAAAGCATTTTAGTTATTCTTTACACGGGTGTTCCGACCAAAGTTTCCAGGGGCAAGGTGAACCAATCGTGGTTCGCCATTGGATGTCCTGTAAATGCGGACTAGAGTGCAATTACGCGTTTGAAACACTTGAATCCTATCCCAAGACCAATTAGCATTCCTGTAGACTATATTTGTCCATTTTCTCCTTACATATTCTATAAATGTGCTTTCAACCATTCTTTTTTTTCGACGAATATAAGGAATACTTCCGTTTCTAGCAAAACTTTGATCCAAAATCATTCCTTTTCACTTTATATCTGCACGACATTACAATTATGACACTATTTCCTAGTTGTAAAACAGGTCTGGAAGCATAAAATGCACGCAAAATCCATTTTGTACACATTCTGAACACAAAAATTACGCATTATTCTTCCTTTTACGGATTATAATTAAGTGAAATTGAATAGAAACATCCTGATTGACATGTCAAATTTTGACATTGATGTACGATTTAAAGTTTAAATTTAAAAAGACAGTTAAGTCATAAATTAACCACAATTTTACACAGTTCTACTATAAGGCTATTTTTTTCTTTATTTTTTGTTCGAATTTAAGAAGGATAAACGGGAAAAGTGGCGAACTTTGAAATATAACCAATTTTCTACATGTACCGTACCTTCTCCCTAAGCGACTTATACACAACCATCGTGAACTAAGAGCTGGTTGGTGTCGTGCATTGGACTTCGGAGCAGCACTTGCGAGTCAGGCAGGATCGAGTCATCCTGTCGGCGGTTTCGAACGAAATTTTTGCCGGGTTTAGCAACATTCTGATGGATAATTTGCTCAACATTTATCGAATATAACCCACTCCAATGAAGTATAGAGTGATATTAAAGTAAGACGCTTACCTGAATTATATACAAATAATAAAGTATACACTTTATGGACAAAAACTTCGCGTCATATTAACCACTGAATGTTATCATAATTATTTATTTAATTTAAGGTAAAATATCAATTTCATAAACTAATACCACCTCCTCCTACCACATGCTCTATAAACTCTTTGTGAAGCGGAATGTCTAGTAAAAATCTCTTGGAAAGAATGTAACAATCGCTTGCGAACAAAGCTAAGCGAAAACATCAGGCAACGCACGTAAACGTAGGAAAAACCCCCTAAGAAAATCCTCAGTATTCTGTTTGTATAAAAAAATGTTAATTTGATGTATTACTATCACCTCGTCTTACCATATGCACTGTAAACAGTTGGTGGAGCGGAATATGTAGTATAAAATCAGGGAACACATCGCAACGCATGGAGCGCACGTAAACACAAGAAAAACCGCCCTAAGAAATCCTGAGGATTGCATGAGGATCCTACTGATAATATCAGATTCATATTCAAATTTATGTTTACACTTTCGCCAATGCCTTAGATAACCAATGCCCCAATGCTTTCAATTTCAGTGTACTATTTGCATTAGCTTTCGTATAGGGTTGCGCGAGCAGTCCATCGTTGCTCTTGAAATTAACCTGCGAGGTTAATAACTTAAAGAAACGACAGAAAACCGTCGTTGCTCTAGACACGATTTATGATTAATTTCTGATGGCGTCATGGTAACGTATTTGAAGAGGGAAGATTTTTCTCTCTAGAGATTGCTTTGTAAATTTCAGTAAACTGAGTAAAAATATCTTCTTTGTTTGATACAATCTGCGTTCTGTAAAAGCGATTTGGAATTGCTCCTGGGGATCTTTTAACCAGGGCCCTTTGTGGTGGGCCCTTTCGACTCGGGCCCTTTTGACCGGGCCTTTCTGACGTGACACCATATATATATATATATATATATATA
>JAGDQP010011584.1:0-52612 GCA_022664845.1 Lepisma saccharinum
TTTTTTTTTTTTTTTTACTATCTTGACCGTAGATTTATTACACATAATATAGCGCAGTAACTCACCTTAGCAGCCATGAAAGATTCATTGAAATCTCGTTCACAGTTAGCATATGCCATTCCAATTCCGAAACCGGTTCCGAAAAATATGGGCCATGATCGACCTAGAAAAAAGATTAAATTCATTAAAATAATAATAAAACAAATACAACTGAACAAATATAGCATTTGCAGTGAACGTTCACAACTAATTTGCTGGAAAATAACTAAGTGTGAACTACATAAACCCTGGAACTGTACAGGTATCCCAATATTTTGCGAATCGCGAACTTATCCAATACGTTACTATAAGCGCAGTCAAGATTATAAAACGTGTCACACAAAGTGTATATGAGGAATAAAATAGTTCGCGCGACAACATCCATTGTTCATTGTCAACTTCGCCTCAATATTTCTCATATCATCTTGTCATTGTGGACCTGCAAATAAAAAGCAGTTCCCTTCTCAGCTATAGATTACGATCGAAGAAAAATTACGATCTTTATACTTTTGCTGGTTTGTGTGTGAAACTTTAATTTCGAAAATTGGCTACTTTTCAGACTGATGTGCAACATTTCACATCTACGTATTGGTAGTCTGTGGCACAAAAGGTTTTTATAAAGTACCTTTAAGAAATTTATTTATTTATTATTTATTTATTTATTTTTTTTCATTAATAGTGGGCAACAATGCCAAACTGAGTGCTCGTATCTAAAATATTCGAGTCACATTTTCCAGATGAAAATATCGAACCCGCGACATTGCTGTTACCCTGTATACCAACATTCAAAACAGAACTTACATACAACTGAACACACATACAACAAAATAAAAAATCACATAACTCTGGATTCTTTAAAAATATTAAATATATAAATTAACTACGAACAGTGTATTTTGCTTTTGCACAATTTATTAGAATACTATATATTGTTGAGGTTCCACACCCTCTTCTTACGTTGTAACTTCTTCTGGTCCAACAGAACAATTGAAGGTTACGTACGAATTAAAGATTTTGTATAAAGGTATTTGAAGTATTACCAACTGGAAAATTATATCGCTGAAAAATTGTGAACGGATCGAGAACAGTATCACTTCAAAGAAAGCCAAACAGCTCATGTTATGGAAGGAGGACCGAAAGAAAATGCAATTAAAGAGCCCTGATGGAACCGTAACCAGAAATGTGGAGGAAATTATAAACCACTGGAAAGTTTCTCCAGAGAACTGAATTAAAACTCTAATGAAGAACAAGGAAAAGAAGAGACAGAAGGAAACGACGTGAAGTCTCAGATGTAATGGAAGAAGAAGTGGATAGAATACTTAGAGGGATGAAGAAGGAAGACGGATTCACAGCAGAGATGTTTAAATGAAGAGGTGAAAGGATGAAAGAGGAGCTTGGGAATTATTCTCAATATGCCTGAAGAACAGAGAAATAATACCCTCAAGTTGGATTATTATTATTATTTTGTTGCACAAAAGAACGCGTCGACAACTACACACAATTAGTTTACTGTCAGTTCTGTACAAAATGTTCACCAAGGTTATTCTGAATCATATCGAACGAGACTTGACGATTTTAACTGGGCAAGGGAACAAGTCGTATTTGGTCGTTGATTTTGCACACTAGACCATATACAAGTACTGAATGAAGTTATGGAAAGGACTAATAATATGAACTTCCACTATGTCTAGGATTCATAGATTTTGAAAAAAGTCTTCTTGGCAGCAGTACTTAAATCACATAAACATCAAGGCATTGATTACTATAAAACGTTTATTCGACTACCACATCTGCCATTAGACTATTCTAAGAAAGTAACAAATTCAAGGGTTGGAAAAGGGGTAAGGCAGGTAGCTTCAATCTCTCTACAAGTATTCTCTCCGGGTCTGGAAGAAGTGTTTGAAAGCTTAAACTAGCATGAAGTTCGAATAAAAATTAATGGCGAATACCTTATCACCTAGGATTCGCTAATGACATAATCCTGTTTGCTTCAATGCAGAATAAAAGAAGTAAGTAAAGAGGGTACGAAAATAGGACTTAAAATGAATTTAAGTAAAACAAAAGGTATTTCACAACCAACAACCTGAAAGAAATAAAGATTTAACGTACAGAAGATTGGCTATTGATAACCATCTTTACTTGGGGAGCTGAGAACATCAAATGCCAAGATGGCTGAGAAAATAAACAGATAATGTAAATGGCGTGGAGTTTATTTGAAAGACTGAACTTTATTTTAAAAAGCAAGTTGTACATGTGCTTCACGTGTCAAGTGTATAATAAGTGTGTCTTATCAGTGATGACGTATGTTTGTAGAACGTGGACAGTGAATGTTCAAACGACTCTATATTTACAGAAAAAGCAATGGGGAGATGCATGCTAGGAATAAGTAGGAGTAGCAGAAAGTCAAAGTGGAGCTAGGCGTCACACAGAATAACAAAACGATGGACGATTTCCTGAAAAGAAGCTATCTAGAAGACGGCCAAATGCAAGACGAATAGATAAAATCAAACGTTTTGCAGAAGCTACATGTATGAAGAAAACAGCTGGCTGAGATTTATGAAAAAAAAAATGATGAATATAAAATGGCTGAATATCATGATTTCAAGACATACACAAGAAAATGGAAACAGATTTGAACAAAATAAGCTCTTTATATAAAACTACAAGCATCAGAACTGAAGCTTTAGAAACCATAAGAGCTACAAAATAGCATAGTAGCACATCTAACGATTAGACACGCAAATAGTTTTAACAATGGCATTTAGTTTGCTTGAAAGTCTAATTGCTGACATAGATAGATTTTTATGTAAACAAGCTGACACACAAGCAGCGAGACAACAATGTAACTTAATGGATTAACCGAGAATAATACTCATTATTAACTTCTATATAAATATTAATATGGAAACGTTAAACATATAAACGCTACGGTTACGTATAACATTGTTAAAAACATCCATATATCACTTTCTCTCTTCAATCCGGCAGCCATTTTGAGAATGTTTTGAGAAACCTATGAGTTGGTGCTGTTCCTACGATGAAACTTTTGCGCATAATAGTAATTATACGGAGCAAAACTACAAGGTGAGTAAAATAGTAATAACATATTATTTTGTTGTAATTTTTGAATATAACATTTCTTTAAAATAGAGGATTTTAACCCATTGAAAAAAATCCAGTCAGCAGTGGCATCTGACCACAAAAGTCATCCGTCAGATCCGGTTGGTTGTCATGCTAACCCGCCATGTTCAAGTCTAAACAACAGTGAACAGTGGTTGGTTTATGTAGTTTCTTCGATAATAATAATTCATCATGGGTATGTGCTTCGTACCAGATTGCAAACGTTACAGTGAGAGAGAGACATGTCGCTTTTTCATGTTTCCAAAGGATGAAAACCAGAAACAGAAAAAAAAAAAAAAAAATCAGCTATTACTTCCACAAGTTACTGTCTACGTTCCTACCATCAAACTTACTTGACTGTTCACTGTTGTTTAGACTTGAACCCCGCCGCTGCTATGGCAACCAACCGGATATGGCGTCAAGCCTTTAGTCCTCCACTGAACCCACGACTTCCGCCTTGCGAGGGCAGTGGCCTTACCAACTGTCGACAAGTCCACTTCATAAAATTTTCAGAGTATTCCAGGTTTCCCAGGGTGATAGAGGCCTTGAGAAAAGATAACGCGCGTATTGTCCCCGTATATCCTATACAGTATACTAATACTTGCTTTTCCTTGACTGAGTTTACGTCTAAAAATCGACCAATACTCTTTTATTCAATGCTCTCTACTCTTTTTATCATTATTAGTAATTCACAAATAGACTGGATGCTAGAGATATGTACGTAGCGATATTCCTGGGGACGAACACGCGACCTTCTGAATGCAAAGCCAACTGAGCTATGATGAATAGACCGTTATGGAGTTAAGAATTGCGTCACTTGGCAACCATTGAAAAAAATGACGACACAAAATGCGTACTTTCCGATAAGCCCATTATAACACTGACTTCTGTCATGCAATCGAAATGTAAAATACTAGATCATTCGCGGCGGCAAAGAAATACGTAAGTAATTATTTTACTAACAAATTTAGTTCCAGCCGAGCGGCCGTAGCTCAGTTGATAATGCGCTGGCTTAGTAATCGGTCGGTCTTGGGAATAATCCCTGGGAGGAATACATATTACGAACAAATATAGTTTCTATCTTCATCCTTTTTCTTAACGCGTAATCAAGGCTAATTCCTCAAGAGATTAATAATTTCTGTCACTATAATGTGAAAGTGTACATAATTATAAGCGGACTCTCTCACATTCACCTACTAAGCTTTACGGCGCAATAAATATTTGTTGCCTCTCATCGTTGACTACGTACTATTACTACTCCGTGATAACATATTGTTACTTACGTCGGAAGAGCACCAAAGAAAAAACAATGCCTAGGCCAAGACCGCCTCCTGAAAAGAAAATACAATGAATTAGCATTGTGCCATAAATGTATCAATACACATATGACTAAGGCTACTTTCGATCCCCTAACAGACAGTGTAAAGAAAGTCAACTACAAGGTGAATTGTAGCCTAAGGGGCTCTAAAGGCCCGAAACGTACGTCACTCATTAGCCTACACTACAACTGTGGTAGGTATCCTTACATTATTATTATTTTTTCTTTAACTTGAATTACATCGAAAATAGCTCACACGTAAGCAATAATTTAATATTGTCCTGAATTTATTCTTTCTTTTTAATTTTTATTCATACTTTTAATTACAACAAGGACTATGGATGAACTATTTTCATCTTTTTGTATTTAATTCATTACCATACTTTGGGAAAAATAAACAGCACTATGATTACCTCGTCTGTTGAGGTTTAGTGGTTGGTGCGTCGCACGGCCAAATGACACTGGAAAAATTGGACGGCAATAAAAACCTTACTGAGATAGGCTAGTGAGACCATCCCCAATAGGATTGTCCCTCGTTTTCTTCAGTCTCACCTGGTGAATGACTTATAATTATCTTACGCTCCGAACCACACCGTGACTTGAATCCGGTGCAAGACAGGGTGTCACAAAAGCCAATAACAAAAACATGCTGAGAAAAAAGATTTCCACACACGAACTTACAAGATATGAGTCCCCTGGCTATATTTCTTGACTCATGCTGCTGTAACATTAAAGGTTCATAATACCAAACATGGTTTAAATGTATAAAAAATACTGTTCTGCACATTTGGGAAAATGGCAAATTTACCACTAAAATATATATAAGTCAAGGTTTACCTGACAGAAATCATGACATAACACTCAATTTCATGATTTTCATACCAATCCACTCCAGAACCACTCAAAACATGGCCTCTAGGATCAAACAAACGTCTTACCTACTGAGAAAGATATGGGACGGTGAGAAAAACAGGCCCCTTAGTCCGTAATCCACCATGCAAATTTGCATTGCAATGAAGTTGCTAAAATTCCATTTTGTGAAGGGATTGCCTGTCGAAAGTTGACCATTGTAGTAGAAAGAAGTGCAATATCATACTGCAAGAAAGCAATGTCTTGAAAGCTTCCTGGTAGCTTACAGTGTTCACGTAGTAATTTTAAAACGATCTGTGAAATTGGTTGCGTGTGCAATAGGGTGTAATGCCAGTACGTGATAAACGAAAAGTTTATTCCATGTGTGTTTAAGTTTCTCGTAGAGCTATAAGTCGCCTGAAACGCTATGAAAGTAAGGTTTGGTTTTCAGAACATAGATGGACACTTCCTTTAGTAGAAACCAGAAGCAAATTTTGCTACTCTTTGTTTAAATGAAGAAGTTCGTTACTGTACGTTGGGTAATTTGAATGTAAATTTGGTAGTATTATTATTAATGCATGAATTTTCTCTACTCTCGTTGCAGATATGTCTTATAAAACGACAAGAAGAACTCTTTACAAAGTCCTACGGAATGTGAAGGGTATCAAGGACAGCGAAAGAAAGCATCTGATGGAATTTCTCCAGCGGGAAACGTCGTCAACTTTGGATGCAAACGCGAAGCAGCAAGTAGCAGACTTTGTTATCAACTTTTCCGAAAGGTGAAGAAATTTAAAAGAATATATAAAGTTTTCGAGACAGATAACACACAATGGTTGGACGGTGAAGTTGTTTTGAATACACAGAAGGGTAACAAACCATCATCAATAACTTCAAGAATTACGTCGGCAGACCTCAGATGAGTTCCTCCGGAAGCCGCTCGCGCAAAAAGCGAAGTAAGACCCAGGATTTCAGGTTAGCTGGTTTCAGTGCTAGCCTGACGTATGGTGCGTCTATGAAATATAGGGAAGAAGGCGGAGTGGCCAAGTTTATATATTATTTTTAATTTCTTCACCTTTCGGAAAAGTTGATAACAAAGTCTGCTACTTGCTGCTTCGCGTTTGCATCCAAAGTTGACGACGTTTCCCGCTGGAGAAATTCCATCAGATGCTTTCTTTCGCTGTCCTTGATACCCTTCACATTCCGTAGGACTTTGTAAAGAGTTCTTCTTGTCGTTTTATAAGACATATCTGCAACGAGAGTAGAGAAAATTCATGCATTAATAATAATACTACCAAATTTACATTCAAATTACCCAACGTACAGTAACGAACTTCTTCATTTAAACAAAGAGTAGCAAAATTTGCTTCTGGTTTCTACTAAAGGAAGTGTCCATCTATGTTCTGAAAACCAAACCTTACTTTCATAGCGTTTCAGGCGACTTATAGCTCTACGAGAAACTTAAACACACATGGAATAAACTTTTCGTTTATCACGTACTGGCATTACACCCTATTGCACACGCAACCAATTTCACAGATCATTTTAAAATTACTACGTGAACACTGTAAGCTACCAGGAAGCTTTCAAGACATTGCTTTCTTGCAGTATGATATTGCACTTCTTTCTACTACAATGGTCAACTTTCGACAGGCAATCCCTTCACAAAATGGAATTTTAGCAACTTCATTGCAATGCAAATTTGCATGGGAGATTACGGACTAAAGGGTCTGTTTTTCTCACCGTCCCATATCTTTCTCAATAGGTAAGATCTTTCTGTTTGATACTAGACGACTTATCTCGCTTCTTTCTGCAGACTTTGGTTTTTGGGGGTTTGTCCAGGTTTTGAGTGGTTCTGGACCACTGTGCAATGACTCAATTTCATGACTTTCATGACCTCCAGACACTCTGATAGACCATTAAGTGAGGTCACCCACACGCAAAGTAGGTCCGCTCCAAGCCTTCCGATTCTACAGTAGTAACAAACCGTTACCGAATTCACATTTTATTTCTAAAACACAAGAAAGTATAATAGAACCAAGATGGGCTTGGTTTCTAAAACAATACCAGTTTTTTTTCAAACCGTGATCGAAATGAAAATGGCGAAAGTGAATCTAAAGGTATAAACACATAGGATATGCATAACTCACCTGGCCTGTACGCCCATATACGTCTTTGAGATTATCTCCTTCAACTGATTTTAAACTAATTTATGGCCTTTAGGCATGTATGGTTCAGGTCAGGATTAGGTAGCGAAAAAATGCGTAAAGAAGTCGGCCCTAAGTTGAAGGCACTATCCCGAAATTTTCCTGACGTGACTGAAGAAAAACGCCGTAAAATCTCAGTCATAGTGGTTGTGGTAGACCACTGGTATCGCTACCAGGACGTCCCGAAGTCAACGCTCTACCAACTAAGCTACGGTCGCTCGGTATGTCTCCTTTAGCTGTTAATCATATTAATATTTCATTGACCGATCCTGATACTAAAAAAATGTTCCAGGAGATGTAGTTGTCTTTCAAACGATCTACACAACATTACTTCCTCCATACTTTAGAGGAGAATTTGTCATTTTAGTGATCTAGACCTATATCCTAATCAGCAGCCACAAATTTATTAATCGTCAATTCAGGTCTAAATTTATATGAGAATACTTAAGGAGATGCCCTCAAAGGAGTACCCAAATACCTTCATAAGCAATGTACAGGAGGCAAACTTATTTTGCAGGTCGCTTATATGATAAAACATAAAACTACAATAGACTGAGAAATCTACACCTTACACCTAACGAGAAAGATGATGGAACAAAGGATGAAAAAAAAAAAAAAACAGACGAAGGTAATTATTGAGCAATTGAACGCCAAATCTTTATAAAAAAAGGGACTTTACAACCCGACCATCTCACATTTGCACGAAAATTGATAAGATGGTACATGATATATAGTCATGTATATAAGTAAATAGCCTTCAATAATACACGGTATTAACACAGCATGGTTGCCAACGTAAAGAAAAAAGTAAAAAATATGCGTACAGGATCAAGAAAAAATCATAACTTGGCTTTTAATTGTGGCAGAACATCCATCTTGGGCTTGTTTTGAAACTAAGGAAACATTACTAAAAAAAAAAAAAAAAAAAAAACCATTACAGAAAAACATTGCACTTTTCATTTCAAGGTCACATGATGTAAATTTTGACCTTGAATATCGAAAAAAGCGTATTTTCAATTCTTTTTTAGGAAAAACTAAATTAGATAGTTAAAAGCAATATATCTTTGGTGCAAATTTCATTTTGGGATGACTTAGGAACAGAAGTATAAAAAAAAAATCCTTTCGGCAGACCTACAGGCTGAGGTAGATTTCGAGGTGTTTTCGATTGAATTTATTGGGGTAAGCGGAGAACAAAAACTCTAAGTAAATATACTTTGATCATTTTATTTTCATTATAAAATTATAAATACGGTAACTAATTACCCTAATAGGTTAACTAATTACCGTGCAAACTTTTTGTTATTAGAACTGAATGTAGTGATATTCCAATTGAAATTAACAGACCCAATGAAACCCGCCACCTTATATACCCCTAACGAAATATGAGCGCTATCGAGAAACTAGTTATTGATTTATAGATTAATCATCAAGAGCTTTTCAACGTTACCCCACAAGACATGGTTTTAAAAATTTCGAATTTCCATTCCCACAACCCCTTAATCGTTGGTGTCACCGTAAACTTCTTAGGGAGTACTATAATTTATACAGACAAAGTTTCCCTTTAAACTCCATAGGGGCTGATATATATTTTTTTTTTTCAAAATTTCAACGCCCTCCCCCGACCACTCCCTTGGACCGATTTTGCTCATTAACAAACTTATTAAGCCGAGCTATTAAGCCTAGAAACAACATAATAAATTTTGGTTCAAATATCTTCACAATTATGGCCGCTAGCGTGTCATATATATATGACATGGTACCGATCTTAATAGCTAGATTTTTCTTCGAAAAATATTCAGTATGTACTTAAACCCTTCTTGCACTATACATGTTTTGTGGTAAGTTCAGAAATGTCTGAAACTCTGTCACTCGCCGTGTAGTTCCCGTCTGGCTGTAGGGATTAAGTGGTAAACCAGTAGTACACGGGGCTGGTACAATTTCTGTGAGTAGCAGGGTTGCCACCCTTCCAGATGATGTCAGAACCATCCCGATTTTTGGACCGATGTCAAGTGTTTTTCATTTTGTAAGATAAGATAAAATGAATTTTATGGGCGGTAACTATGGCTTACGCCCTTCTCGATTTCATTTTGTAATCTGTTCCTTCTTTTCCTCCTGATCAGTGATACTCCAACACTACTGAAGTTGTCATTCAATACCTGCAAAGCTAATCCTGTCCTTATGTTGCCACTTTCCTCATCCATCGTCTTGCGTGGACCCTCCTTACAAGGAACAGAATCCCTTTGTTCCCTAATAACTTTGTTCACTCATTCTATAGTTTACGGAACGCGCAAGTTCATCGCCGCAGTAACTAACGTTCACCACTGGACTCTATGCTGGGTAAGGTCAAGGTCATGCACGAAGTTCTACCTTTCAAAGATAGCTTCTAATATTGTATTCCCAACGACCTCTTTTCCTAAGGCTTACCGACCGCGATGGAATATAATCTTCGTTTTCTGCCCATTCAAGCTAATTGGTTTCCTACTGCTGCCGTGTCCTTTCATATCAAAGGTGAAAATCAGAACAATCCGCGTCCCGATAAAAGTTGCATCGGGGTTAAAAGTCGGGACGGGTGGCAACCATAATACTCGCAAAAGTATATGTCCACAGAAATTGTACCAGCATCTTGTATCAGTGGTTACCACACAATAGCTAAAACCAGACTGGAACTACATGGCGAATTTAAGACATTTCTCAGTTTGACACTAAGCATGTTTAGTGCGTACTGATTTTTTTTTTAACTCCTGTTCCTTGCCCCAAAGATAGATTGCATTAAACTATATACCTACTAATAATACATTATTCCTAAAAGAAATTGAAGGTACATTTTTGTTTAGATACGCAAGGTAAAAGTTTACATCATGTGACCTTGAGATGAAAAACGCAATATTTTCTATAATAATATTTTTTACATCAAAATTATGTTTATTTAGCCTCAAAACAAGTCTAAGATGAATGTTCTACTACAATTAGAAGCCAAGTTAATTTCCTTCTTAACCCTGTATGCATTTTTTTTACGTTGGCAACCCTGCTGTATGTGCTCTACCATCCTACCAATTTTCGTGCAACTCTGAGATGGTCGGGATGGGAGTTATGACGATTTGGCACGGAATAGCTCGATTGGTTAATAAATCAAGATTAAAAAAAAAAAAACTTACGAAAATATAATTACATGGTAAAAGCAGCTCACGAGTATGTATTGTACAAAGGTGCTTTCCTGTGGGATGCGTCACAAGTATTCCTTTCATTTCTTACGTTAGAAATGGAGTAATTCTCCGCAATAGCTACTTCTGTTACATGGGTTGAGTGTACTTCAAATGTTGCTACTTTCTTTATTGTGGATGTGTAGAAGGCAGCATGTAATGTAAAATCAAAGGGTGATGTGAGTGAAAGGACACAAAACGCCCTTCTGTATTGCCTGCGCTCTCATATCATCCCTTGATTTTACATTACATTCTGTATTTTACGCATCCGAATAAGTAACAGCATTTGATGTACATTTAACGCGGTACAGAAGTAGTTAATATAGAGAATTACCAGAAATGGTTCCGAGAGTACACCACGTACGATATTTTCACTACTAAAGCAGGCCTACATTTGCACTGTATATGTTTAATTCTCAAACTCTGTTTCTTAATACTGCTCGCGTAAAATGGACACCTGCAAAATCAATTTATACCCTTTTACATAGCACAATAAAAAAAAAAAATAAAAAAAAAACTGCCTGTTGAAAACATAACCCTAACTATACAACCAGTACGCTTTTGTAGAACTTTTATTTCTCCGAGCTCTTGTGCACGCAAAGAAAACATCTTAATGCTTTCATAGTACTGTTCATCGATCTCAACTGTAAAAATAACAAAAGGAAGTGTCAAATCCCAAGAATGAAGAGTAACACTGCAGTTTGGTTACTTTCGTCGTGAAATACTGAAAACACTTCGAATGTTACGTATTGCATTCATACAACTGTAAAAGGTACTAAACTGTGTGCAAACTTAGGTGGTCCTAATGTGATCCCTAGGTGCAAAAAATCCATGCCCCGATAACAGTCGCTGATTTTGCATCAGATTCCTCACTCTACGCACGAGAAAAACAATGAAAATCATTAAATTTGAAGTGCATTCCCGGATTGTGTACACTCATGCACGAAAAAAAGTTTGCATGCCTTTATTTCGCAGTTTTTGAAACGTAACTTTTTACTAAAAGAATATAGACATTAGTTTGATAACTCTGCATAAGAAGACCCTACAAACGAATAAATCTTGAAATCTTGTCACACAAATATTAATAAATAATGAAACTAGGAAATTTAATCATCTAAAAGTAATATAACAAGAAATGTCAGTGAAAGTCATGGTACTATATTATTACGCAAGGTGGGAGTTTAAATTGCAATCATGGAGTATCCACTAGTATCTCCCCGCCGCATGACAAACGCGTAACTACGGTAACAACAGAAACATGATGTAATTATACAAGAAAAATAATCTAACCCGGCTTCACCAAACCGCGTGGATTTCTTGTGAGACCATTGGTATTGCGGCATTAAGTTCACTAACAACGTCTAAAGTTTATCCGTTATCCGCAGTGCGTCTACGTACGAGGAATAACTATTATCGCGATTTAAACACAGGATACATGGAAGAGCATGCCAAAGAACTTTAATGGTATTACTTCAGCTTAAGTCGAGCGTGATTTTTCTGAACGAAATAAGTTACAGATTCACGAATCGAAATCATGGTAAAGTTACGTCGATAAAACCATTGATTTGCTACCAAAATGCTCGGGCAGTATGTCGAGTGAGCGATAGCGAACGAAGACGGGTTAGAAAAGGCCAGATTATTTTATTATACGCGATGTACATCACCTTTAACAGGCACTACCTATGACTGCTCCATTTATAGTTCCAAATGGAACTCCCGACGTGCACCAAAGTCGCTTTAATTTTACCAACACGAATTTTTGCGCCTATGGATTACATCAAAGCTTCAAAATTAGAACCTATTTTTGGTATTTCGCACGCCGTTTTTTGTACATTTTATGGCTATAGGAATGCAAAACCTAATGTTACGAAGCGTTTCCAGTGATCTACAGCAGAAGTTCGTCTACAAGCTACTATTGCGGTATTCACCAAATGGGACTCAGGATGAACTGGAAAAAATCTTCATAACAGCATAAAAAACGCGGTTCTTAATTACCATAATTCAAGTTACCTAGTTGCGTTGACATTCCGCCTATATCAGTTGATGTATCTTGTTCTGTATAACACCATCCACATCAAGTACAATAAATTAAATTATCAAGATTGAAATACATTTAATAACATTGTAGCCCGGCTTACCCCATTACCAGTTTTCACTCCGAATGCCTTACAGAATTTACTACAACCGACATATAAAATTTTCAACTTTTTATCCTACAATAAATTGCTTGAAGTAATAAAATTGCACATTTACCTGTTTTAATTAACGCATCAGTTATACATCGATCCCACTTTCGACCAAGCTCATCTTCCGACCTTGCCATAGAAGCCATGTTTACTTGGGCAGTGCTGCCAGGCTATTGCCAGATAATAATAGTTAGCTCATCATTTAGAATATTTTCCAATTTAGGTAGCGTGTTAAAAAGGAAAGTCACACCTACCTCGCTGAAGAAATACTTGAATGTTGATAATCGTGCTTATATTAATATAACGTGCACTATCGAATTAATGGCCAACGAAGAGTGAAAATCAAAATAAACGCGATGACTAATGTATGTTGCCTCATCGACATGAAACGAATAAGAAAATTGTAAATATATGTAAAAACTATGAAAATGTAAAGGTATTTGATGTAAGCAATTGTCCACGCTATAACCATACTAAACACGGTCAACATCTAAACGGTAGAGGTAAGAACTATCTAGCAGATAATTTAATTGATGTTGAAGGTAAATTCGAGCATTGCAACTGTAACGTTAGCACAGGGTAGTAATTTAAATGACGATACATTGCCACAATATAACCAGTCTGAATTAGCGTGTCAAAATTATGCCATACAAGACAGCGTGTTCAGGGAGAACACAAATCTCGCTGCTTTTGACGTGACTAGAGGTGAATTTGAGCAGAACAATATAAGTTTAGGACTTTATAAAACACAAACTTCTCAGATTAGTAGAACTAACTACTTATCAGATAAAATAACTATACATATAGCATTAGAACCCAACCAGATAATACATTTTGCTCATCAGTTATATCCTTCATCTTATTCTGCTCTTGTCTGCATTCCAAAATGGGACAAACTATCTCATTTCAGCCAAATATCTTCCTCAGTTTCCAATGCATTATTACAGTAACCCTCACCTATTTCTTCAACTGCCTACAACGATCAATCACAAACAACCACTTTCGCTCAAACATCACCCCTAGTAAAATAAGAAAAGATATTTCAGAAACTCCGAAAAGAACATCCAGCCGCATCAAGCGGATACCCACAAAACTAAGAGATATGGATTTTTTATGCCAGTTAACAAGACCGAAAAGCCAGAAAACGAAAATTCAAATCCACCAGCCGATGAACCTACCGCTGATGATTCCTCCCACGCTATTATATGTGCTCCCTTTCAACCGCAACATACTAGTATAAAGACATTGGAAAAGAATCAGGATCTGACTATCATTCACCAAAACGTACAATCAATAAGGAACAAAAAAATAGAAATAGAAATTATTATCAATGATGTTGAACCCAGTATCATGTGTTTCTCGGAGCATTGGCTACACGCGAACGAGAAAATTATTTTTTCTTGTTATAAGGTTATCTCTATATACTACAGAAATTCTATGAATAATGGCGGTGTGTGTATATTAGCTAAAGATACATTAGATGCTACTGAATTAGATTTAAGAAAATTTGTACAACCATGTGACAAACATTTTGAATTTGCAGCATTAGAAATTCACAATAATAACATGAATGCTGCTTTCATTGTAATTTATAGAACGCCTGATGCAAATCTTAACATATTTTTACATAATTTAGACATTCTTCTTAATGCAATCCTTAAGAAATACAGCACAATTATAATATGTGGAGATTTTAACATTGATATATCTACTAACTCTTCGAACACGGAAAAGTTTCAAGCACTTCTAAAATCATATAATCTCGTCGCTACTATTACTCAACCAACACATATAACCAAAACTTCAAAAAGTGTTATTGATAATATATTAACAAATCATCCACCTGATAGCTTTAAATCATCAGTGTTAGATCTAGGCATTCATTATCACTTAGGTCAGATTATAGTTCTCAAGGATTTTTTTTCATAAAAAAACATTTAACAATATTACAATTACAAAACGACACTTCAGTGATCCAAACATAGAAGAATTCGTACACTTATTGGAACTAGAAGATTGGAACTTGGAAAATCAGAACACGAGTAAAATAGATCTCATTTTCAAGAAATTCATCGCCAAATTTAAATTATATTTTGAAGCTTCCTTTCCTAAGAAACTAAGAAAGATTAATAGTAACTGCAAAAAGCCTTGGATTACTGTAGGTATCATTACATCATGTAATAGGTTAAAACAACTTCATAGAGAGAGTAAAAGTAACACACAGGAGAAATTTAGTAAATATTATGCGAGGTACAAGAAACTGTATAAAACCGTTCTCACTGAAGCAAAGAAAATGCATTACAACAGATTAATAAGAAACGCTTGAAACAAAAATAAAATTACCTGGGAAACTATAAAAGGTGAATCTCGAAATATTGACAAATCAAGAAAAAATATCGAATTAATCAATTCAAATAATGAAAATATTAATGACCCCAAAAACGTTGCAGAATATTTCAACGATTATTTTTCTAACATTGGAATGTGCGAAGTCACTGATGCATCAGACCGGCTAATTGAGAACAATAAAAAAGGCATTCCATTTATCTCCAGTACTCTGTTTCTAACGCCCACGACTCCTCATGAGGTCCTAGGTGTAATTAAGAAGCTCAAGAATACCACCTCTTGTGGATACGATGAAGTGCCAATGTCTGTGCTAAAAAAATCTGCACATATTATTGCACACCCTTTAGCACATATCATAAATGAATCATTTAAATAAGGCATATTTCCACAGTATCTAAAAACAACCATTGTTAAACCTCTATTTAAAAAAGGAAATAAAAAAGATGTTAAAAATTACCGTCCGATATCTCTCACTTCCGCTTTCTCAAAAATATTTGAAACCGTGATCTGTGATAGAATTAAAAATCATCTCTCCAGTAACAACGTTATATCTCGATCACAACATGGGTTTCTTCGTGGAAAATCGACTCTAACCGCACTCTCCGATTTTCTTCAGGATATTATAAATGGGCTAGATAGGAAGGAAAATTCTTTTGGTATTTTTTGTGATCTAAGCAAAGCTTTTGATAGTGTTAACCACAAAATATTACTAAGTAAATTGTATCGTTATGGTATACGAGGAAATCCCCTATCGTGGCTTGAATCTTATTTACTGAACAGAACACAGATAGTAGAAATTAGTCACATTGACGAAAGAACGGGTTTAATTGTGAAAACTCTTTCCTCTCCGACAAAATTGAAAGTTGGTGTTCCACAAGGTTCTGTACTCGGACCGCTAATGTTTTTAATATACATCAACGATCTTCCACCAAATGTCACACAAGGAAACACAATTCTTTATGCGGATGATACAAATGTACTTATCAAGTTCGACATGATAAATCTCCAACAACAGATAGACACAACGGTATTTCAATTGGAAACCTGGTTTGAAAATAATAAACTAAAATTAAACAGTGAAAAGACGAAATGCATAAATTTCCATAATAAACAACAGAAGATCAGTTGTACCCAAAAGTTAAGTATAATGAATAAAGAAATTACATGTTCTAAATCTACAAAATTCCTTGGTGTGACAATAGACGACGAATTAAACTGGAAAGAGCATGTGGATACATTATGCAGTAAACTCTCTTCAGCCATCTTTGTAATTAGATCTTTGGTACCTATTGTAAATAAGAATACTATATTAACCGTCTATCACGCCATATTTGAATCACAACTACGATATGGAGTGGCGTTTTGGGGCTACTTTTCCAAATAGGCATAAAACATTTCTATGTCAGAAGCAAGCTTTAAGAGCAATAACCGGTAAACCTAGAAGAACATCATGTAAAAGACTAGTTCGCAAATTAAATATATTAACTCTTCCTTCACTATACGTGTATGAAGTCCTTCTTATGACGTATAATAACATAGAACATTTAAACCAGAACTGTGGTAAACACAATCACTATACCAGACATAATCAAGACTTGTCCCTGCCGGATCACAAAACAGCCAAGTACTCGAAATCACAATATTATATGGGTATTACATTATTTAATAAGTTGCCGGTAAATATTAAACTTGCAAAAGACAGAAACAGTTTTAAAACTATGTTAAGAAACTTACTTGTGGAACAATGCTTGTACAGTGTGGAAAAGTTTTTATAAACATCAATAAGCTAAACAGGAAGTGAGTGGTACCTATTGATATTGTATTCTTTGTAATGTATCTTGTTGTAAATTTAATTGTATAATAACTGTTGTACTATAAAGTAAATAATTGTAGATTAAAAATAATAGTTGTGGTATTTTTTTAAAGGTATTATTTCTGTCGTGTATTTCGTGTGTATGAATTGACAATATCCGGGTTAACTATTTTCACTGTACGTATGTATGTGTGTGCTGCCTTGTGTAATTGTTTTGTTTTCTCACTCTTAATGGCATCATACCACCCCAATAATTTAACCTAGTAATTTAGATATTGTGTTCTTTGAGAATGTATTTTGTATATATATTATTCTGTATTCACTCTCAAGTAGTATCAAATAAGTTAACCGCATTTAATGTCCACATTGTATATCTTTGTTGTATTCTTTGTAAATGTATTTCATTCCTATTTTGTGTTTTGTGTGCATGTATTGTAAAAGTCAATATCGGGTAAAATATTGTCAATAATACGTTAAGTGTAATATGAGTTTATTGTGGGCTGTATGTAGGCCTATATGTTGCTTTTTTTACTGTTATTGTCATCACACTACCCAGAAAAAATTAACATGACATACCCGATCATGTTTATGTGTGTATGAATATATGTATGTATGTGTGTGTATTTACTATATATGTTTCTGAACTGACATGTTCTATGCCAGATTGCAATTTGCATGTACCTGGTCAAATGAACGCAAATAAATCAAATCAAATCAAATATGTAAGAAACTGAAGATGCCATCAAGTTCGTGCAAAAGTTTACGTAGTCCTCCTGGGGAAAATAATCATAGTCATAAATTTAAAACTTTCAGTAACCGACAAATTTTGTGAACTTCACTCATTTACATAACCCACGACACTCGGCAACTCTTACCGAGATACCGTTGTTAGAGCGTTGACGTAGCTTTCGGGAGATCGTGGGTTTAATCCCAGCGGCCGACCATCTTGACTGATGTTTTTCCTTAGTGACACGAGGTAATGCCTGGATGGCTTAAGCCCCTCGTACACGATTCAATAAACATAGAATCAAATTCTTGAACAAGCAGTTAGATAAGTGCGTACACGATCCAACTGGAATAATCAAAGGCTCGTACACGATTCGATAAGTTAAGCGGAAGTGTGAAGGAGCAAAAAGCACATGAGTCGATTTGCTCTTTCTGCGTTGAAAGATGGGAACATGGAGTGAATGTTAAACATGATATGCGTCGCTTTTAATAAAATAATAACCTGATTAACGGCTGCGATTCCGTAGTTGGCGATGCCTCGAACATCGACTTTTTATTGCTTTATTCAAAACTCTTTTCAATTCTTATAAGTTTTTATTTATTTAAGGTTACACGCACTTCTATAAACATCTAACGACAACTAACAATCCAAAGTGAAAGTGCATATTTTATTATTATTTCGTTACATACGCACTCCAGTTGATCAAGATAGCGCCATGTGGAGGCATACTAATCATGACACTTCGTGTCGGAATAGATTTATTTGCGTTCATTACTACATGCAGATTGTAGGGATGCGGCGGAATATTAATAGCATTGCGTCGTATTATGAATGACACATTATTTGCTACAAAAATCATGGCCACAATGTTGAATAAGCAAAGGCGGGTTAAAGAAGGTTAGATTTTTTATTATATGCGATGCATGGTTTAATGTGCTCGCTCACCAACGTGCAAGCAGCCAAGAAGTTCCAAGTACTTTTCGCTATTCCTGCACGGTTTAATGTGCTCGCTCTTCAACGTGGAAGCAGCCAAGTAGTTCCAAGTACTTTTCGCTATTTCATACACAAATTAATGTGCTCGCTCACCAACGTAGAAGCAACCAAGTAGTTCCAAGTACTTTTCGCTATTTCACTCTAATTTAATACTTCCATGACTCGAAACTTTGTTATATTTTAAGTTACAACACTTTCACATACGTTGGAAAAGATTACATTGTTTTGTGCCGTATGGTAAAGTGTACCCAGATACTTATATGTTTAGCAGCTTTGATCTTCCTACATACAGTAAATAAAAACTCGACATTTCCACATAAATTATGAGCAACTCAGTGGCACTTTAAATATTAATATCCTACTGCTTCTAAATACAATACAAACTTTATTCGGAATTATAGTAAACCCTTTGTATCAATTTCTATTGCAATAGTGATTGTACAAAAACTACAGAAGAAATATCAGGTACACTTTACCTCAGCAAGATGGGATGGAATTTCTTGTAGCGATATTTTATTTTGATTTTCTGATAAAGCCCCTCGTACACGATTCAATAAAGCTTGAACAAGAGCGTTGAACAAGCAATTGGATGAAAATGACGTCACGAGCCAGAGACTCCACACAGGAAATCTCTTGAATTCAAGTCTTCTCATCCAATTCGTCCTATTTAGAACCTGTCCTATTTTTATTGAATTCAACGCACTGATCTACCAATCACATCGCTGGTGACTTGAACACGTGATAACAGTGCTTCCGGAATGCTAAAAATTAAGATGTTAACATGGAGCAGGGAATTTTTAAAGCTTTGTTTTTATGATGCGAAATAAAGATATTATCAGAAAATCAAAATAAAATAAATAAAGTATCGCTACAAGAAATTCCATCGCATCTTGCTGAGGTAAAGTGTACCTGATGTTTCTTCTGTAGCTTTGGTACAATCACTATTGCAATAGAAATTGATACAGACGGTTTACTATAATTCCTAATAAAGTTCGTATTGTATTTAGAAGCAGTAGGATATTAATATTTAAAGTACCACTGAGTTGCTCATAATTTATGTGGAAAGGTCGAGTTTTTATTTACTGTATGTAGGAAGTTCAAATCTGCTAAACATAGAAGTATCTGGGTACACTTTACTTTAGGGCATAAAAAAATGTAATCTTTTCCAACGTGTGTGGAAGGGCTGTAACTTAAAATATAACAAAGTTTCGAGTCATGGAAGTATTAAATTAGAGTGAAAAAGCGAAAAGTACTTGGAACTTCTTGGCTGCTTCCACGTTGGTGAGCGAACACATTAATTTGTGTATGAAATAGCGAAAAGTACTTGGAACTACTTGGCTGCTTCCACGTTGGTGAGCGAGCAAATTAATTTGTGTATGAAATAGCGAATAGTACTTGAAACTACGTGGCTGCTTCCACGCTGGTGAGCGAGCACGTTAAACCGTGCATGAAATAGCGAAAAGTACTTGGAACTACTTGGCTGCTTGCACGTTGGTGAGTGAGCACATTAATTTGTGTATGAAATAGCGAAAAGTACTTGGAACTACTTGGCTGCTTGCACGCTGGTGAGCGAGCACATTAAACCGTACATGAATAGCGAAAAGTACTTGGAACTACTTGGCTGCTTCCACGTTGGTGAGCGAGCACATTAAACCATGCATCGCGTATAATAAAAAATCTAACCTTCTTTAACCCGCCTTTGCTTATTCAACATTGTGGCCATGATTTTTGTAGCAAATAACGTGTCATTCATAATACGACGCAATGTTATTAATATACCGCCGCATCCCTACAATCTGCATGTAGTAATGAACGCAAATAAATGTATTCCGACACGAAGTGTCACGATTAGTATGCCTCCATATGGCGCTATCTTGATCAACTGGAGTGCGTATGTAACGAAATAATAATAAAATATGCATTTTTACTTTGGATTGTTAGTTGTCGTTAGATGTTTATAGAAGTGCGTGTAACCGGAAATAAATAGACATTTATAAGGATTGAAAAGAGTTTTAAATAAAGCAATAAAAAGTCGATGTTCGAGGCATCACCAACTACGGAATCGCAGCCGTTAATCAGGTTATTATTTTATTAAAAGCGACGCATATCATGTTTAACATTCACTCCATGTTCCTGCTTTCAACGCAGAAAGTGCAAATCGACTCGCGTGCTTTTGGCTCTATCACACTTCCGCTTAACTTATTGAATCGTGTACGAGCACCATCCAAGCACTTTCAACACTACTTGGATACAACTCTTTGATTATACCAGTTGGATCGTGTACGCACTCATCCAACTTCTTGTTCAAGAATTTGATTCAATGTTTATTGAATCGTGTACGAGGGGCTTAATATCTTTATTTCGCATCATAAAGACAAGGGTTTAAAAATTCCCTGCTCCATGTTCACATTTTCATTTTTAGTATTCCGGAAGCACAGTTGTCACGTGTTCGCGTCACCAGCGATGTGATTGGTAGATCACTGCGTTGAATCCAATATAAATAGGGCAGGTTCTAAATAGAACGAATTGGATGAGAAGACTTGAATTCAAGAGATTTCCTGTGTGGAGTCTCTGACTCGTGACGTCATTTTCATCCAATTGCTTGTTCAACGCTCTTGTTCAAGTTTTATTGAATCGTGTACGAGGGGCTTTACCAACCCCAATGGAATATAAAAGTTTATTTTTCATTCGAGCTACATCTTAGCAGTCGTGTTTTCATCAATCCTACAACATCGGGTGGGGCTTACAGAAGTTACAGTTCGTGGAATTCTTCACTATGCAGTCTTCTCCATTCTCCGGTCAGCTCGTCCCGTAGATTTTTTCTCAAAACTTTATTTTCAAACACACGTTCCTCTACTAGGGTACTGGCGGTTAGTTGTCGTGAGCTCGTCGTTTGCCGGTATAGCGGCTATTATGCGATGCACTCGAGCGTTCCGACGGCGGAATCCCGCCCGAGCGGAAAACGGTATGCAACTCCTACCCGCCGGCCGCCGTTACGCAGATTGTCATTTGTTATTGTCGGGGGAACAGCGGATATCAGCAGTGTATACTGCGCTGTTACTGCGACATTCATTTGTTAAGAAGGCGGTTGAAAATAAGCAATACGAACGACAAACAAAATATGCCTATGGGCAAGTTGTATATTATTAAAAAAACAACAACAGAAAAACAATTTAAAAAAGCGTTTGCAAACAAGCTTCCCAATTGTCTTCGTAAGACAAAAGGCATGAAAAAACATCACCTAGTTGGAAGACCAGCATAGCCGAGTGGTTAAGGCATCAGACTTCTAAATCTCGTCGCTGACAGTCGGAGGTTCGAATCCCATCGCAGACACTGAAGAACTTTACTCACTACGAAAATAAATAACAGCGAATACAATGCAAAAAGGTAAACTTTGTATCGATTAGCACTGCGTCTAATACCTTTTTCGGGTCAAAGCAATCTGACGAAGAGATGAATACCAGGGGAAAGACGGGCAGACTAGAGCGGTATAGCGTCAGGACTCTGGTGGTATAGCGACGACGTGGCGGGAGGAGAGCGGCCTTACCGGGATTTTTGGCGGAGACGGAGCTGCATGCCGCCGGCGGACCGCGGGCTGCAATAGTGTAAAATCGCCAGAGGCCCGCCATTTCGTCGCTGTCGCCTTGTCAATGGGGTCGCTACTGATGACAGTTTGGGTCTCTTCAGTTTTCATCGTTGTTCGATTCACCGTTTGCCATTTCTATATGAAAGAAAGCTGAATTATCCTAACCTAACCTAATGTATTTAAGATGAAAGCCTGTTTTCTACAGTTTATTTCTGTTTTAGTTGTTTCGTTAGATAACCCAACACTAGGAAATTAGGTTCTAAGCTCGTTACAAGTTGTAATTATTACTGTGGACTGTAATTATTAATTATTAACTTAAGGTTAACTTGAACAGGCAAAAAGGGTTAGGTTGAATGACCATTATATTTTGGAAATGATCTATTTAGATAATTGATTTGAAACATCTAATCGTACAGCTTTTTAAAACAATATAGAGGAAATAAAATTATATTTTTACCGAGTATTTTAGGTGTAACGTTTTATTTGAAAAGTAATTAGTACACGGATATATTATTTAGTGTCTGCTTGTTTCTGCTATTGTGTTGAGAAGGTACTCAACCTTTCTCGGTAATCGTCCATCTTTCCTGGTGCATTTGAAGCGTGTTTCAAAGTAAATGTCAGTTTGATATTTAATATATACGAATAGAATAACACGGAGAAATAGTAAATAGCAATTGGTTCTCTGTTAAAATTCTTGCGTCATGTGTTAACTTGCACTGGGTTTGTTAGAGCCTTATACTTAGAGGCTAACGTTCGAGACACCGACCATCGGGTTCTCGGGTAGGCGGTTGGTTAATGCGTGGATCTGACTTAGCCTGAACAAGGTTTGTTGCTGGATTCAGGAATAATGTTGCAGTTAAGGTTTTGGAGAGTGCGGAGTTTATTCTACAGTGCCGATGTACATAATTCCGGTGACTGTCCAGGCACGGGATAGATTCCGCCTGGTTGTGTTTTCTTTAACATTTTCTGAATGTGAGTTAGTTGTAGGCGAAGTGAGTGGTAAAGAAGGTGGAAAGTGCTTAAGGTTATCCGGACTGCTTGATCACCTGATGAACATATGTCGAACTATAATTATGTTATGGTTGTCCACTAATATAACGTTTTACGATTTTTAAACCTTCTCTACGCTTGTGCGATTGTGTTTCAGCGCATGTTATCTTAACATTTTCTCCTATCCTCTTTCTGCATAGTTTTCATGAACTCTGGCTCTGAGGATGCAGAATTAGGATGATGTTAAGTGGATTTTTTCCTTGAAGCATGAGGGTATCGACGTTGCATGTGAGTTCTGACCATGCTCGTGCAGGTGTAGCCGTACCGGTTTTCCTTCCTGCGTGCTCATCTAGCCCGTCTTTTGTCTTTTCTGTGTTTTTGCCTTCTGCTGTGACCAAATTCTCTATTCTGACACTTCTTTTGCGTCTTCTCTAATGTGTGCTTCGACTAGCTCTTATTGGTTATAAACCATCTTTTCTATGAAAGCAAGGCAGTGATGGGTAGCTACCTGGCTTCGCTTTCTCTACGAGTATAGATTCTGGAATTAATATAATTTTATGTTTATGCCCTCGTCTTTAACTAAAGCGGTTTCTCCCGGGTAGGTATTCTAATTTTAGTGACTTCTTTTTCCTCCCTGTGAAGGTGTTTCACGGCCTAATTGCAATATCTCGCCCCGTCGGCCGCCCCCATAAATGCATACATTGGTCCAACTTCTTTTAACCGTTCACATGTCGGCTTAGTGGACGTCACCGTCCAGCCACCTCTTTTACGGCAGCCAGAACAAATCCGGACGTCGGCCAACCAGGATGTACGAACGGAATTGAAATAATTTGAAATATGAATTTAAAAACAATTGGTTGGCAACACTGTCCCGTCGGTTCTAATCTAGTCTAGTCAAGACCTTTTCAACGACACCTCAGCCACATCCCCACACGTCCTTCAGGTTCATGAGATATGTTTTCTTGACACGGATTGACAACACTAATAACGAGGTGCTTGGGAGCGGAATATTCACAGTAAGTTTCTATTGTGTCAGTTACTGTATATACCAATTTTTTCATTGGTGCTGTTATGTCAAATGCAATGGAAGCAATTGGAAAAAAATAATTAAAAATAGTTTGGCAACACTGGACCACTCCACCAAGCAAGTGCTAATCTGATCAATGCCTTTTTAACAGTACCTCAACACCCTGTGGTTCCTGAGATTTAATTTCTGAATACAGACGGATGGACGAACGAACTAGACGGTATTTTAAGATCCCTTTCTCTGTAGCATCGCTATCAAAGGTTTTTAAATGAGTAATATAGACATATAATTTTTTTGAAATGTCTGAAGCCGCCAGGCTTCGAGAAAGTGTGCTCTGTCGCGAAAGAACTGAAACACACCATTGAATCTAACCCAACGCTTATGAATTAGCACTTATACCTTGTTTACTAACATTTTACGATGATAAAACTTATGGGTAAAACTAACTTGCGTTCAGACTACCGAACTTAACGTGGTTATCGTGCTTGAACTACCATTGTCTGTAAAGAAACAGGTTGCGGTTTCCGTGGTTGAGTTAAGAATCTGCTTGTTACACAGGAGAATATTAAATTATAAAAAATGAACACAAATGAATTGATTATATCGTCAAATTTTGTAGATTAGTTCTGCCATCATTCTTTTATGTTTTAAAAGTAGTACGCACCACTATTATATTATATATTTCGATAAAGAAAGAAATAAACTCACGAAGTGATTCGTGCCTAATAACTAATTTGCGTTTAGACAGTCGTTTCTTACTAACGTTACAAGATAACCGTCGTAAGTTGACGCTAGTTAAATTTGAAACCAGCGTTAACGGTAACTACCGTTTACATTACTAAAATGAACTCGGGTTAACGTTAACTATGGTAAGATGTTAGTAATGTAAACAAGGCATTAACCTTCCATGGTAAAATGTTAGTAATATAAACAAGGCATTAGTATTCAGAGACTTGTGTGACATCATGGTCGCGTCCTAACTGTACTCTTCGTCTCCTATTTCCTTTCCTACCGGAAGCTCTGACATCTTAACGGCTGTTCATGTCAGCTCTTCTCCTTTCCTTATGACTTTTTTTTGTCTCCTTTGGCGAAGGATACATCACATGTATCCTTCGCAGCAACCATCTATGTAGCGTTCAATTGTTTCGTATGGAAACTAGTGGCACCTATGAATTGATGGATGACCAAAACAAGCACCTAAGAGTGATCTCGCGTTAAAACCGGTGGTGTGGGGAGGAAAGTGTGAAATAGACGTAGTCCTGTGCGATTAGCATCTTGTCTCCCGTTGTTCCCTCCATTGTATCAATGGAGTTAGTCGTTCCTTTCTTTGTTTATTCTTTCGTGCTATTTGGGAGATTTCGTTCAATAAGATGCATGCCATGCGATATGCAGTTGCTATTTGCAGCAACAATTATTTTAAAACAAGAAAATTTACAGAGGAAAGAACCATTTATTTATGTAAGCGTGTTCTTGCGTTGTGGAGAAGAATCGTTGCAAAAATCAAAAGAAGTTTTATAATGAAGCACTATTCTTAGTAGACTCTGTATGTGGTGCTCCATTCTGTTCTGATCTTGTGCAAATGATATAAAAATACTACAGTAAATGATTTGATGTATTGTTCTTTTTTTTAAAAAAAACTATGGCGTTGAACTGCCTCTTGTTGAATTGAATGAAGTGCAATTTTTATCTTCTGTAACAATGCTGTCACCAAATAATCATGGATAAAATGGAATGGGCATGGCAAAGGAAAGAATGAGAAAGGTAGCGGTCAGGATCTTACTTAAATGCCATTCCGGCATTCACTTAGTAAAGAGGGGAACCCTAGAAAATCTGTCCAGGGTTCACTTCGTCCGTATTTATTACCAAGTAAAGCAATCGTACGTCAAAATCGCCCCGCTACACAGTTGTTTGCGTTTTTATTTACTCATGCTTTTCAAAGATGTCGCTATATTCGCAAAGTGTACAGCGTCCAAAAATACTTCCTCTGTAATGTCCTTCCGAAGGTTCCTTCACTTGACTCCTTTGATTTCTCAGCAAAAGGAAGGAAAGGAAGCATTTAGGATTGGCCCCATATTTTGTTCTCGAATCAACATCAAAATCATTGTGCATATAGCACAGTAAGGTATTCATTCCATAAAGCCAAATGCCGAACCCGACGGAGGCCCGACTAACTAGTAGTCGGGAAAAAGTCGGCGTGACCCGTAAGTGGCGTTTGGTCACCAGGCCCAGCACCCGCCCACCGACTTCGGTTCCTTTTCAGTTTTTTTCAAAACCCACACGTCGCTCTATCTGTCGACCCCACCTTCACCGACCGCATGCCGATATCGGACTGACGTTGACTTGCTTGCTGGACATGCCACTTCATCTACATATGAGCAATTACTTGTTCAGAATTTCAGAAAACTTAGGTGTTTCAATTCTCCGATATCGTTCATTATATTGATACTGTTCGGTATATCGACGATATTTCGGTGTTTCAGTAGTTCGGTATATAGATATTTCAGTATATTCGGTATTTGATATATTTAGTATATTGATTTTTCGGTATATTCAGTATTTCGATATATTCAATATATCGATATTTCGGTATTAGTGAAATCGAATTTTCAGTATTTGAAAATACCGATACTGAATTCGGTATATCGATATTTTTCATAGCCCTACTTAACACTATACTCCAGACTCCAAATCGTAAAAGAGCTAATCGGGCCCCTCTCAGCCTAGAAGTAACTCCTTCTTCATAGTACCTTATGAAATCATTTCTACATCTTGTAATAAATTTTAAAAAAATGGTCAGTAGGAGCTGATGAAGCCCCAGAATGTATTTTGAAAAGTTGTATAAACTTAATTCATCCATTAGTCGATATAATTACTGAACACTTTAATCAAGGTACGTTTCCTAAAAATTTAAATATTCCATAATAAAACCTTTGTATACGTGTAAGAAGGGATCGAAAGTTGACGTTAATAACTATAGACCTTGTTCGTCTATCCTCAAAAATTCTTCAAGCTGATTGAGAAGAAAATGCATCGTTAGCAAAAGGTCCGCAGAATGAATTCTTATATAAAGATACTTGTGATACCGATAACGAAAATTATCCGATCAACATCTATTACGACCTAACAGAAGCGTAGTCCATATAATACCTTTGAATAAACTTGACTGGTATGGAATTAGAGACATAGCTAAGAATTGGTTTCAATCATACTTATCAGAGCGAACGCATGCGGTCCAACTATTTTATACAAAAAAAGTGTCACCTTATATCCATAACATACAATCAAAAGCACTCTCAAGTGAAAGAGGTGTACCAGAAGATTCAGTTCTTGGGTTCATACTTTCATCCTATATATCAATAACCTATTCATGAACATAACTCACAAAAACCTATTTCGTATACCATCATAAATTCTTCCTGTAATGATTACAACCAGGAGCAGATTGGTAACCAAAGGGCCCTCGTGGTAGTAGTCGTTGTGGCACGTGGATCCCAAAAGCACCTTTCAAGGGCCTTCAGCACTGTTCATGGTAGTAGACCCCAAAACAGAAATTGTAAATGCTCTTAGGATACTGATTAGGTCTCAAAATACGGAGTCTTAAGTAAATATATTGCCTTAAAACAATATGAATGTATTAAAGCAATCTGTGCGAAAAGGGCCCCCTTTTGCGATGTGTGAGAGTCCTACAATAGGCCTGCTGAGATTATAACTTCAGAACTATCTTTATATTTGTCATAAATTTTGGGTGTCAGAATTGCTAATTTTGGAAACCCTATCGTTACCAGTAGTAGCAAGAGTATATAAAGTGATCTTCCTTATTGTTTAACTTTACGACACGCTTCTTAGATAAAAGGGCCGGCGGAAGTCTACCTGGGAATTCCCGACTGGTTCAGTCAGTCCCTGATTGAATTGCAACTAGCAAAATTTCATTGACAACATCACTTGCCATTTCTCAACTAGAAGAATGGTTTCATAGCACCAAATTACCGTAGAACAAACTGAGAAATCTAAGTGCTTATGTTTTCGCCTGGTCCGTTCAACCATAAAGGTTGAACCTTCCTAACATAGGAGTTAATAATATCAATTGTGGATATACAAATGACATTTTTTAAAAGGAATATTTTTTGACAATAATACAATACGGAACTATCACATCAACCATCTTTGTAAAAAGCTATCTTCACCCACGTATGTCATTATCTGGTCTCAATATTAGAAGCAACTTCAAATACTGTATATTACTATATTTTGCTACCCACAAGTTAAATACAGGATAGCATTTTGGGGAGGTTCACATAAAGAAGAAGCAGCGTTTCGTCTTCAGAAAAATATAATGGTAAGAAATTGGAGACGCGTTAGCAGCCGCAATCTATTCGGAAGATTACAAAGAGTGACAATATCTAGACTTTATGTATATCGTGCTCTAGTTATCTTGAGATAATACTTACATGCTCTAACGTTCATATTTAAATTTGAATTTAATTTTTAAGGCCTTTAGGCAACTTGGGCTCAAGATGATGATGGTCGGATGATTGGTGCAATGAAGAAAGTGTGAGGAAGCGGAAGAACCCCGAAAAAACACGCACATGGTGTTTGTCCACCACAAAACCGAACGCCCCGACGACCCCAAGCACCAGATGTACGTACTCTACCACTGAGCCACCGCTACCCCAATGTTTATAGTTTTCAAACTAGGAACAAATATAATCACTTCCAAATTATACACAGAACAACTACATTCTCTAGGCCGATTTTTAACACAAGGATAAAACTCTTTAATCGCCTCCCAATACACGTACAAAATACTTATTATTCAACTACAAAATTCTTATCTTTAGATCTTAATTAAATCTTTAACGATCACGAAGAATTGATAGAGTAATTACTTTACCCTAATTGTGTTTGTATTATTTTATTGTTATGATGTTTATGTAGTTTTCGTATCTTTCTTAATATAAATTATGTACCATTATATATGATATATAACCTAATTGCATACTCACTTCTGCGTATTAGTGTATTTATTCTGTATAACAAATATTTTTATATGCTTCCATATGTAGTACATGACAAGTTCTATACCGATATAATCGTACGCTCTTACGAACGCAATCAATCGAATTCTAATTCTAAAAATATACGGAATAGCAAATAAGCAACAACAAACTTCACTCCTCCATCCGACTACGTAAGTTCTTTTCGGTTACCTCTGACAGAGTCTTGAGAGCGATATATCAGCAGCTCGCTTATTAGTTTTCAAAGCACATGCGGAATTCTAATTCCTGCCACAACAGTCCCTCTAGAATGTCTCTTTCTGGGAACAAAAACAAAAAAACAAGCTAGATTTACTTCCCATGAATGTTTGAGGCTACGTGCAATATAGGGGCCTCAACACTCCCATCGATTAGAACAAATAAACAAAATCATGATACGCAAATTCTCAATAAGATTTTCATGTTCTGCACACGTATGAGCACACACCGAAACAGCAGAGAAAGATAAATGACATCTAAAACAAATATACAGAAGTAAGGAAAACAACACTATCCGGAAATTTACTCCACGAGACAAAATAAGAAAAAAGAAAATCAGAATTAGCATAACTCGTCTTACAGCTACACCGGTATGGTTTAATTTTATATATTTATTTGGCTAGCAACAGGACTACGTGACCCCGTTATAAATATACATCAAGCCTGGTCTTACTTGTCTCACGCATCCTACCACCGTTTCGCGATCCAGTGTATACTATCTACTCAAATCACAGTGACCTAATGTAAGATGTATAAACACCTTATGGTAGTTCACGTCTTCCTTGTTAATACGAAACGATCCGTTCTTTCCCAATTGTCTCGTGTGGAGAATCGAGCGGCGTAACTCAGTAGAGCGTTTCCTTCGCATTCTGGAGGTCATGTATTCCACACCAACGGCTGACCATCCTGAATCAGGGTTTCCCAGATCTTTTCCTCAGTCACACGAGGCGAATGTCGGAATTGAAACTTGAACTTAGGCCCTGGTTACTCCTTCCTTCTCTACCCCGGTCTGAGCCATTGATGCCTGATCATAAATCAATTCAAAAAGAAAATATCATGTGGAGACATTGTAGTTCCTCAATTGTATCAGAAATGTTACAGCTCAGACAAGCGTTTACTTGTCCTAGTGACCATCCATTTACAACTAACTATCACATTGATTTTGTGTAGAAAGTTTGTCTGCTTTCTTTAATGATTAGGCATACAATGTTAAAATTTAACTTTTAAAACTATCCTGATCTTAAATTAACAATTTGTCTGCGTTTCTCAGTCATGCTAACTCGAAACGGCGGCACGGAAACTTAGTTGCGCAGCTTTGAAGAACATTTTTTCACGCAATCACACCAGGCACCATTGCAGTAAGTATCGGTAGCTACGGTTTTCTATATGACCTTTGTTCGTTCGTATTATTAGGGCAAGTTTCAATAAGACAATACTAACCATCGTATTATTAAATCCCACCACCAGAATACTTACACCCCCACAATATCTAACACATTTTCCGAAAGCCTAAGTATCTAAAGGCGGCTAGATTTCAACTATGATTTAAAAAAGAGACCTCCATCCCACCCCACTTTACAGCAACTGGAAGGATTTCGTGGTCTGATTGTGGGTGCTTTCTAGCTTCAAAACTAGGTTTTTAGGAGTAAGTTTCTATGAATTACTTTTTCTTGTCTCGACCTCAGATACTCACCTATATATATATATATATAAAGGGCAGTCACATAAAAGCTTGTCGGAAGATTTGTAATAGGAAGAAATTTACGTACTGGTACATGTCAACACTCTCAACCATTGGCAAATACTTCTAACACTTCAATACAAGACGAAGCCTCTGTTGAATGAAGAATTCTTATGGCTGTGAGTGGAACCAAAGTTGTACCATCTCCTGCAATTCTTAGTCCGATAAAAAGCGTTTCTATCAAGTTTTTTGAACTCCCCAAACACATGAAAATCGTTTGGAGACAGATCAGGACTTTAGACTGGATGGTAGAAGATTTCTCAGTGGAATTTACAGTGTTTAGCTTACGTACTGGTGACTATGTGGCCTAGCGTTATCGTTAAGAATAACGTCGCTCGTCAGGAAATCATACCTCTTGGCCTTTATCTGCTGCTGTAACAATGCAAGGGTGTTGGTGTATCGAACGACGTTGATAGTTATACCTAGCTCTGGTTTGTCGTAAGAACGATGTTGGCTTGTGCTTAAAGAAGACTGGCCGCTTCGAAAGTTTGACACCAGGTCCCTGACAACCGAAAATACTGACTATACACAATTTGCATTCTGCGTCGAATGTCCGTCGCTGTACAACCTTCCGTTATGAGAAACAGGATCACACCACGCCACCACTCACACAGACAATGGCGTACACTGCAGCACGATAGGCTCACTTACTCCACCAAGAAAGGCGTGTGACGTCATCTGTGTAGTGCAGCGTGTGGAAGCCGTGTGTTGCTAACGGTGGAGAGTATTGACATGTAACACATCACATTGCTTTTCTTATAAAATTACCTTCTGCCGAGTTTCACTTGACTGCCCCTTATATAATAACAGTATTGTGGTAGGAATTAAATAAATTTACTCTTAATTTACTTTTTTAATTTTATTTTTATCAATAACATTACATAACAATTTCCTTAAAAATGAATTATCATCTTTGACGGTACTGATGAACTTTTTTTTTCCACTGGTGTTTACCGTCATACACTTCAAACGTACTGACTTCCATATTTTTTTTCGCTACACGCTCTATATCTGCTTACAACTCCATTGGTTTTTAAAATAATAATAATAATTATAATAATAATAAAAAACCTGCTTCTTCAACTTTTTTTTTTCTTCTTAAAATCCACACACTAAGATATACATGTACCCACAATTCAACCTATGATCACATGCTTCCATGAGCAAATGGTTCAATTAGTTTCATGTAAAGATTGAAAAGTGCAGTCTAAATATGAAGTGTTTGTGGGTTATCATGGGATGGCGTAGAGTGAGTGGGGGTCGGGGGGTTAGGGAGTTCAAGGAAGGGTCATGTGAAAGGGTATATAAATGGCTCGAGAAGGATGTGGAGGAGCATAGAGTGTGATAAGAATTACTTTTTTTTTTTTTGGCACGTTCATTTTTGGTACACACCTTTTTCAGAAACAACGTAGCACTGAAAGCATTTAAAGAATTAAAAAGTAAGTTTTAATTATAAAGGAGTAACATTTGCAACATGAACTTGTGAAATTTAATACATTTACATTTGAAGACTTTTTAAAACATTTTTCTTTTTCTTTTTTTTTTGTTAAAATCTAGATTGGAAGAAAAATAAATCTTTATTTAATAAGTGGAAACATTATATATATGTATGTGTATATATATTTATATATATATATATCTTCTACATTTTTCCTCAAAAACGATTTCTCTCTTTGTTTCTTTTTCTTTAGACATAGCATTTTTTATGTTAACATAGTTACAGTAGTCTGATACGCACAATTCTGTTTTAACATTCTGAATGCCTATTTTTTAAAAAAAAGTTTATTCAATTATATAATTATCATAAATTTTTAAACAAATAAATAATAATAATATGAATTCTCATTTTTTTTCTTAGTTTCTTGTCAAATAAATATGAAATTATGACTTACACCATAAATAAACTATTAAAAAAAATAGTTAAATTACGCAATAAATTTGTAGAAAAGTTTCTTGCTGTTTTTGTTGTTGTGGTGGTGATTGTTTGATTGTGCACGATATATTTATTTACTTATTTTTTTGCACGAAACTTTTGCATTTTGTTTTCGTTTATTTATACTATATTTGTATATGTGCGTAAAATTTGTGCTAAATGTTTTAAAAAAAACAGAAAATATACAATACATCTTTTACCAGTGGCGGCTCGTGACACAAATAATAGGTGAAGTTCTATCAACACATTCGTTAACATTTATTTTTTCTGGGATTTCGGGGCTTAGATAGGATACTGATAATGCCACTAAGCGATCTCAGATGATGATTTTTCTGTCCCAATTAATACTTTTTAATGCCTCTTTAGTTAATGCACATCAAAATAATAAGTGAAGTTGAACTTCACCACCTTTATCTGATGAGCCGCCACTGTCTTTTACCAACAAAATACCGTATACGAATTTGCAATAACTGTTATCATATAAATATATAGGGTATTAACTTATACTTTAAATCAGCAGGCGAGTAAATTGGAATAGAACTACAATAATTGTGATGAGGGATATACGATTAATAAGAATGATGTTCAATTAACACAGATTCTTTTTCAAATAAGGAAGTTTCTGATTAGGGAGACCTGTTGGCAGTGATGTTTTTTGATGAAATAACTTATTTGTACAAGAACTATAATTAGTATTTTTTTTTAAAAAAATGCTAGATAAAATACCTAAATTAAAGTGATCTACGTACACATTTAAAAAAAGAAATATTTTGATGCAGGACTTGCTTCTGAAGGGAAATAATGAAAACATAATATTCTATATTTAAACATCCGAGCCAATATAAGGTGCACAACGCAAACAGAATTATACAAATGGCACGACCGACTATCAATTTGTAGAATTGCAAAAAAAAAAAAGAATAACAATATGAATATGTGATTAGAATTTTTTTTTTGTGAAATGTCTTCTTACGTAATTACTTAATACATATTCATACTGTGAACTAGTATCACTTTGTTTTTCTATTTCTCATATACTTTTTTTTTTTCGTAAATGGAACTAGTATTTGAACACTATAGATTCATGGGTGGTGAAAAACATTTCTTTTAGATAAAACAATGTTCTTTTTTTTTTTGCTTTTAATGTCAATTCTAAACTTTGTAAAAACAATGTTATCTACATTGTAATATATTTAACAACACCAGTACACACTTCATTACTTGAAAGGCCCATTTTTTTTCTTCTCAACTATCAAGTTCATATTTTTTTTTTCCTAACATACTACACTGAGTGTCCTAGTACATTTTTTTTTGTTGAAAAATGTTCTCTTTTAGTTAGTTTTTTTTTGTTTCGAAGGTTCACGTTGTGTGTTGACCGTTTTCCAGATGAAAAAGATTAACTGATAAATCTTCTTGACTGTTGGTTTATTTACCACATCCCAGCAAATTCTACTAACTATGAGCGTGAATGAAAAGAAAAATATCTTAAAAACTTCTGTTTTTTTTGTTTATTATTCGCTATGTTCTATTGTTGTTGTTTTGTGCATTGTTTTCGCTGCTAGACAAAAAAAAACACACTTTTAGATACACTGACAAAAAAATTTTTTTTTTCTCATTCCTACTAATTTTACACATTAACTTTGATTTAAGCAAAACGAAAGACCCAATACTCACTTCATTTTGATCACTTCACTTGTCTTCGTGTTAGGCCATGTTCTATAAACATTGACTTACACACAATAGTGTTTAGTCAAACCATTTACAGATTTGAAGTTTTTTTTTCCTTTTAAAATAAATATATCAACTCGACTACCTATGAAAGTGTTAACTATGAAAAATGGTCAATATTTCTTCTATGTTCACATATCATACTATTATTTAAGTTAATAAAACATAACCTAATTCACAAATAACAACAGAACAGAAAAAAGGGATAGCTTATTTCTAACTTAGGTTGATATTTTGATATTAAAAAAAAAAAGTGGAAAAACGCATGGCATATACTTAACCTTGCACTAATTAATGTTTCACATACACACACAAAAAAATTAATGATCACGTTATGGAAATGTTACTCTCGAAGAAAGCCACCACTTTATTTACATAATACACACACACAAAAAAAAAAAATTAGAGTGTTTTTTTAGTAACAAGTTAATAGTGTTGTCATATCTATAAGACATTTTGTAACAACTAAACAAACAGCAGTTGGTGCAAAAAACAGTGATCATATATTTCATCTATACAGTGGTTTTTTTTTCGGTGATAGTTAGATGGTGAAATAATAATATTATAATGAAGAAAATGACATAGTTATTTTTATTTTGACTATGTCTATTTGCTGACAAAAGAAAAATTAAATGTCTAATACTAACAATAAAATTAGTTCAATTGTCTTTGATGGTATTTACTTTACTTTCAACGTCGTTTCGTTTGTGAATACCGAACAAGCAATCGAGCAACGAAGCTTCTATCCAATACTTTCTGTTTCCTAAGAAAAAATATTAATAAAACAACTCAATTCAACACTTAACATATTATCAATATCGTTGATGTCCTCTTATTATATATTATGTTGTAGGAAACACAATTTTATATACATGTTTACTTTTAATTATTTTTTTTTTAAATACTTTGGATACATTTCTAGTTGTTTTACCTGCAAAAACAATGCACATTGAAACAACTTCACAGTTTTTTTTCTTGTTTTCTTTCTTTCTTTCTTTTTTTTCTTTTTTTTTTTTGAGATGTGGGTTAAAATGGTTAACAGTTGTTATTTGTGTGTGTGTGTGAGAATTGTTTTTAAAAGTTAAATATTAGTTTGAAAATTCTTCTTCTGAAGAGATTATCTTGAAGTTTGTTCTTCATCATGTAATATTCTTCTTCTTCTTCTTTATATTTTATCTTCTTCAAGAGTGAAAAATAAAATTAGAAACACCACAAACTATACACTATCACTTATAACTCTTGCAAGAAAACACACATGCCACCAAAAAAAAAAAATAATAATTTGTCAATCGATTTCTTCTCTTTCGGGATGTACTTAATCTCAATTTTTTTTTTATTTTTAAATTTCAAGTAATTTCTTAAAAACTAATGACACACATTCAGTTTGAACATTCTGTTTCTTTTTTCTTTTTTTTTTTGTAAATAATTTTTGATCTGACAACTCTTCACACACTGTTGCGCATTTTTCCTCTTCTTCTTCTTCTTTTGCATGTGCCATCTAAACAGAATACTATTTGGACTATGTTTTTAAATTGTGAGTTAATGTGTTATGAGTATGCATGTATGAGTGTTAATGTATGTTTTTGTGTTAAATCAGTCTTGTTTATAACTGTTTATTTTTAACTTTTTTTTTCTTAAATAGTATTCAATTCACCTATATATACATATTTATGTAACATTAGCACACGTTTCCTCAATGTTTATACTCAGGATATCGTTTAGGTCGCAATAATGCTTCTTCAGTGTCTTTCGAAGAAGACTCGCGCGACTCTTCACTAACTGAGCGACGGGGAAATGAGGCATTGTCCTCAAAGGACCCAGGATACGATTCCTCGGAGGGTGGAGAGGGATAATATTCACTTGACTGACGATTCATTGTCTTATCGTGTGCTGCATTCAAATTCCTTTCATAAGAAAAGTCCCTTTTCACAGTTACCGGCAACGCTTCCTCACTTGCAGAACGAACCAAATGTTGAGCCTGGGCGAACTCATCACTGGAAAAGAAGTCAGGAGAATTAAAAGAGTAATAGTCTACTGAGTTTTGTTAACTTAAATTAAATTACATAAAAATGACGAAACAAGGTAGAAAGAAAGGTTACTTGTATGTAGAAAGGGATAACTGCACATAAATATTTAAGGGGATAAGTTTCGCGAATAAGGTATATTCACGGTCAAGGATTGAGAAGAATGGTAACGAGAAGCGGCTGTACTACAAACAAGGTACCACTGTGGCCAGGTCATTAAGGCGAGACGACAATGATTCCGTTTTTCAAGCCCTTTCTTTCTACCTTATCGTCGCTTTTAAGGCGTAAGGGCGTACGTGTACTCGATTTCCATATAACGTACACCCTTATGCCTATACAGTGACGATATAACACAATAAAAAAGTCACTACATATTTCGATGTAGTTCCTCATTATCAACAGGGCACCCTAGTAGCACACTACGTTGGACCAACGTTGGCAAATCGTTGTATTGTTGGGGTTGGTGAACAATCACCAACAATGATAAACATAATTTAAATAGGTACATTAGATACTACTTCGAGTGTGATTTGGTAAGCCGACACCGCGTACGCCATTATTTGCCGAGATATGACGTCATTGGGGACAATACCGCCATAACTTTGAGCGCATGTAGCTGCGAAAATATTCTGATTTAGCAATTTCTTGAAAGGAATTTCTTTCTTGGTTTGATGTAAATAATTAGCGCCAGAAATTTCCACCATTATTTCAGAGAAACCCTAAAGAGCGTTGGTCTAACAAAGTCACATTTAAATAACGGTTAAGAGAAGGAATCCAACATGATGGGGAAGCGTTGGCTTAGCAATTGGAAGACCCTGGAAACGATCCCAGTGGCCGTCAATCCTGACTGAGTTTTTTCGAGAGTTTTTCCTGTCACACCATGCAAATGCCGTGATGATACCTACAAAAGTAGGCCCTGGTCGACTACCTTTCAATATCCTCTCCCCCACCCTATCTCGACCTGAGCTATAAGATGCCTAAAGACCACAAAATAAATACAAATTCCAAGATGGTGGACGTTCATACCAAAGACAATAGACAAATGTGTTGTCTGTTATGATAATTTAACCTGTATCTGATGAAACCCTGCAATATTGTATTGAATGTATGCATAGTAACGTTGCCAGATAGCCTAATGTAAATTTATTGTAATGAAGAAATGAAATAAGGAAATAGTATCAGATACATATGCCTACGTTCACGTCGTGGAGCCTGTTAGTACCCAAGCAACTGCTTGGCGAACGAACATGGATGGGCTGTTCACTAACCCGCATTAGCTGACAGCGTGGTGAGTCAAATGTCAGCACCCCTCCTTTCTTTATACATGATGGTACAAGTAAGGAAACAGCCTCGGAGGACTTCATTGCCCAGAGGACGGAATGCAGCTGGCAACGGCAGCGGTCAGTCCTGCAGGAAGTCAGAGGGTCAAAATGCCCAGGTTTGGACTGTAGACTGCCAGGACACAGACATGGCAACTCGAACGACCTATACGTGGCGACCCTCAACTGTCAGTCACTTGCAGGAGAGGACAAATTAGAAGAATTGCAGAATGAACTCAAGAGGATTAAGTGGGACATCATAGGACTATCATAGGAGAAGTGTGGATGAAGAATGAAGAACAGTTGGAACTACCGTCGGGGAACACGTTCTACTTTAAAGGAACAGAAAATGGAAAATCGACAGGCGTTGGCTTTATAATTAATAAAGACCTAAAGTCACGGATCACAGAAATTGAAGGAATTTCAGATAGAATCGCAGGGCAGTAATAAAGATAGAAACAGGTACAGTATGGAAATTATACAAGTGTATGCTCCAGCATCCTCACATCCGGAGGAGGAAATCGAAGACCTGTACGAGGAGATCCAGAAGATTTTGGATAGTAGCAAATCGCATTACAAAATTGTAATGGGACACTTCAATGCGAAAGTAGGAGCCAAGCAAAGCAGTGACACGAGAGTGGGAAACTTTGGATTTGGCAAAAGAAACGAGAGAGGAGAGAAGTTAGTGGAATTCTCAGAAGCCAACAGACTGTTCATTTCCAATGCATTTTTCAAGAAGGCGCCGCAGAGGAAGTGGACATGGAAAGGCCCAAATGGGACCGAAAACGAAATAGACTACATTCTATCGAATAACAGGGAAATTCTGAAAAGACGTGTCTGTTCTGAACAGTTTCAAAGTCTCGAATGATCATAAGATGGTGAGATGTAAGCTGAAACTAAATACTAGACTTGAGAGAAAGAAGCTCATCAGAGGAAAACTGCCACTTTTAGATCTGGAAAATCTTGGAAAACACAGACAGACATTCGAGATAGAACTAAGCAACAGATTTAGCGCCTTGGAAGAGTTAGAGGATGAAGAAGACATCAATAGCAGAAATAAAATACTGACCGAGATAATAAGAGAGACAGCCAAGGAAATAGCAGGCACCAGAAAGAAAAAAAGAGAGCAAAATCTCAGAAGAAACTAAACTCTTGATGAAGAAAAGAAGGGAAATGAAAGAAGAGGAAAATTACATAAATAGGATTGAATACATAGAACTAAATAAAACCGAAAGGAAGAAAATAAGAGAGGATGTACGAAGATATAACGAAAATCTTGTTAGAAATACAATCGAGGAAAACAAGAGCCTGAAGAAAACCAAACAGCAGCTCATAGGGAAAAAGCAAATAATTGCAGTTAAGAGACCAGACGGGACCGTAACACGAAATAAGGAAGAAATTATAAATATATTTGAAAATTTCTACAGAGAATTGTACTACTCCGAAGAAGAACTAGGAAATGAAGACTCAGAAGAAAATGATGTAGATGTCCCATATGTAATGAAAGAATAAGTGGATAAAGTACTTCGAGGGATGAAGAACGTAAAGTTACCAGGAGAAGATGGACTCCAGCAGAGATGTTTAAATGGGGAGGTGAAAAGATGACAGAGGAACTTGCGAAATTATTCTCAATGTGCCTGAGGAAGAGAGAAATACCCAGGAGTTGGAATAATGCTGTTATAATTTTGTTGTACAAGAAAGGGGACAAAAACTACAGACCAATTAGTTTACTGTCAGTTCTATACAAAATGTTCACCAAAGTTATTTTGAATCGTATTGAACGGGACTTGGATTTTAACCAGGGAAGGGAACAAGCCGGATTTCGTCGTGGATTTAGCACAATGGACCACATACAAACATTGAATGAAGTTATGGAAAGGGCTAATGAATATGAACTACCAGTATGTTTGGGATTCATAGATTTTGAAAAGGCTTTCGATTCGGTCTCCTTGTCAGCAGTACTTAAATCACTTGAACATCAAGGCATCGAAAATGCGTACATCAAGCTACTGCGAAACATTTACTCGACTGCCACATCTGTCATTAGACTACATCAAGAAAGTGAAAAATTTAAAGTTGGAAAGGGAGTAAGGCAAGGATATTTAATTTCTCCAAAACTGTTTTGTGCGGTCCTGGAGAGAGAGTTCCAAAATTTAAACTGGGATGAAGTTAAAATTAAAATTAATGGCGAATATCTTCATCACCTATGGTTCGCTGATGATATAGTCCTGTTTGCTTCAAATGCGGAAGTACAAACCAGAATGGAAGAACTGAATAATGGGAGTTCGAAAATAGGCCTTAAAATGAACTTAAGTAAAACAAAGGTCATATACAATCAACATGCTGCAAAAAGGGAAATAAAGATTAGCGGAGAGACAATAGGCATGTATGTTTGCCTAGGTCAGCTCAAAGCATTGAATGCCAAGTTGACTGATGAAATAAATAGAAGATGTAAAATGGCGTGGAGTTCGTTTGGAAGACTACCCTTAATTTTCAAAAGCAAACTAGCAATCTGTTTGAAGCGTAAAGTTTATAATCAATGTGTCTTACCTGTGATGATGTACGGTTGTGAAACTTGGACATTGAATGCGCAAACGAATCAAAGATTGAGAGTCACATAAAGAGCAGTGGAAAGATGCATGCTAGGAATAACCAGGAGGGACAGGAAGACAAATGAATGGATTCGCGCACAAACAAAGGTAGAGGATGTAATCAAGACTACGAAGATGATGAAGTGGAGATGGGCCGGTCACATAGCTAGACGAACAGATGGAAGGTGGACGACAAATGTACTACAGTGGATTCCTAGAGAAAAGAAGCGACCATGACGATGTCCGAATGCAAGATGGGTAGATGAAATCAAGCGTTTTTCAGGAGCTACATGGATGAGGGTAGCAGCAGACCGAAATATGTGGAAAGAAAAGGGGGAGGCCTTCATTCAGCAGTGGATAGAAAACGGCTGAATATGATGATGATGATGACATATGCCATAAATGCACACACGCTTTTAAAAATATTTGTGTTTAGTTGTAATAGTTGATAAATGAATATACGGTAAGTTGATATCTTTTAATTTTACAAAGAGGCCTATCGCAGATAGCAAAGATAACTTATCACAAAGTTATAGCAAAATTGTTCGGCAACTGTCGTAAAATGGCTGCAAAACCCTGCGTATTCAATTCTAGTAACTTGTAGCAATTATGCAGCAACAGGTTTAGTTGACACTCTATGAACATGGTACTAAAATGCCGCCCAATTACCTTATAATTCCTCAGCAGAAAGATAAGAAAAAGGAGTTGCACTGCAATTGCGTAGCAGTCGCACAGCAATTTCGTAGCGATTACACTTCAATTTAGAAACAATTGCTCTATAATTTTCTGGCAATTGCTCTGTAATTTTGTAGCAGTTATCTTGCAATTTTGTAGCAATTACTCTGCAATTTCTGCTGAGTTGTAAAGTAGTTGCTGCTGAATTGCAGAGTAGTTGCTATAGAATTACAGAGCAATTGCAGTTTTTTTTGAACACGTTGAGGTACAACCGTACTAACAATATTTAATTTGATCTATTCAAGCTTCATCAGGGGCGTGAAAGACCATCAGCAAACTTACATTAAAATTATCATCGGTAAGAGCCATACTAAGGATAAAAGATAAGTTAATCGGTTTGGCTTGGTTCAAATTGTTTTTATCGTTCTAAACGAGCTTGCGAGCTTTTAAAGGACATGACCTACAGTTTGTTAAAAGTGGACTCCGTGCCACTACGTTCCATGGAACTCCACTCCGAACCACTCGCACAGAAAACATGCATACTAACCTTTTGAGTAACCGGATTTCCAAGAACTGAGTCAGAATCAAAACATAAGCAGGCTTGTATTCATGTGAGCACTAAATGTTCGTTCCTGATCATTCAGATGGTTGGTTCGAACACTAGATCTTCGGTTAGGTTTCTCCTTTCACCTTCCGTGACTCCTACCGAAGATACTTTTAGTGTAAGGATCTTAGTTTTGTCCTTTACGACCTGATGAAGCTATTTCGGATCAAGGGAATTGTTTTGTTGTTTTTTAAACTGACGAATCTAGGTAGGCCTTTTTACGTATTTACCCAACTGAATGTTTACCTTGAGCGTACTCTTAGCGATTGGTAATAACCCTATATGTTTTGTACTTGTTCTTGTAGCGTTGCGCTACGTTTGTCACAGTCGCTTCTTTGAAGAAAATCATATCTTGCGCATATAGTTGCCTTTCTTTCAATATACGAGAACTTAAGTTGCATCAAGTTTCCAAATAATGCAGATTTTAAATATAGTAAGCACTTTTCTTGCTTGTATTTATTTATCCGCACCCTCCCCTCCTCTTTATCACTTCTTGATGACGAATTTACAGAACGTTTGAAAGGTAGAATACATAATTTGGGTTTAAATCCAGCAGTTTGACAACCGTAAATACATTCTTGGGGCCTCTCTTCATTCAATGAACTATAAAATGTTAGCTATATTCTGAATTATGCAGGGTAACCTTTCAAAAGTTGCACAGATCTTTTAGCATATTTGTTACATATAATGCGAATGCAAAAAGAACATGAAAAAAAAAGCAAGGAAAAGGGGAAAATAGATGAATATGAGAGAAACAGCAGAAAGAAATCCAATTGGGTATTGTTACATTACATCATCGTATAAGTTAAACACTTGTGGAAGGAGGCTAACACGCTGAGACTGATACGCGAAAGATTTGTTGTAATCTTGATAATGTAAACGTAAGCGTTTGAAGAAATATAAATCCACGATGGAGAAATGTGGCCAAAATGTGAAGAAATAAAAAGAAAAAAGAAACTTCAGATGAACTGGGAAAGATGAAACTATTCTGTGCATCAACATTATCTCACCTGGATAAGTTTACAGTAAAAGAAAGGAAGCATGTTAAGTATGGAAAAGGGTAATTTTATGCCAATGGAAATACGCTTTTACGTTCTGTACCAAACGTAGATATGTTAATTGTAAATACAGTAAACTCTCTTATATATCGTGCTTCGGTATACTGTAGAATCGGGTATATCGCAAGTATGTCGTGTGCTTCAATCTTCCCACGCCGACATGTTAAGGACCTTATTTCAAGGTCCTGTTTTCTTAAATACGCGAGGTCTAATTTGGATTCCAATTTCTCTTTTTAACGTTTTCTGGTTCCGGGTTCCGTAAGCCGCAGAGTTGATTAGTGTTGGATGAATGAAATACGTAATACGATTTTAATAAAGTTGCAAATGCACTTAATTCTAGCATATCGGTACATTTTGTCGTATATACTATTAAAATACTATGGAGATATAATCCTTAGACGTCGATATGTCTTTTGCTGCGCAGTACAGTATTTGATACACATTCATTATGCAGCGAATAGGTTATAATGTGGGTGTAGAACATATCCCTTGTCAATCCCGGTACAACAAGATTTTACTGTATATCCTGTATATACAGAGTGTCTGTGAAAGAATGATGAAAACTTCGGAAATAAATTATTTACATCAAAACAAGGGGGAAAAAAGGTTTCTTTGAAGAAATTCTAAATTATTCATAGTTTAGGAGATACAGGCGCTTAAAGTCACTGACGCATCGTCACAAATGACGTCATAGCTCGACATATAATGACATAATCTGTGTCGACTTCGACAAATCACTCTCGAAGTAGTACCCGATACGTCTATTAAAGCAATGTTTGGGGTTGCGCAACTGCCGCATAGACAGATTTTGCAACATAAGAATTTTATTGTCATGAGATTAATTAGCAAGCATAAAAATCTCCTCTCAGCTGTATTCGCCAATCATAAGAATAAATAAATGTATTGGGTACTACTTCAAGTGTGATTTGCTAAGCCGACACCACTGAAGCCATTCTTGTCGAGATATGACGTCATTCGTGACAATGTCACCATAACTTGGAGCGCCTATAGTTCCGAAATTAATCAGATTTTCGGAATTTCTTCAAAGCAATTTTCTTTTTCGTTTAATGTAAATTATTATCTCCCGAAATTTGCACTATTATTTCAGGGAGATCCTGTATATGTTGTACTACTATTTTAAAGCTTAATTACTTTAGCCAAACATCGTAAAAAAAACAAAACAAAAAAAAAACATTACATTTTTCAAGTACATTAGAGTCTCGTTTAACTGAATTTGATGGGATCAAGGGTGATTCGGTTAAACAATAAGTCGGTCAAAGCGGAAACATAGTGATTTACATGCTGTAGTTCATTTAAAAGGATAAAGGTTTAGAATCTTTAATTTAAAGAAAAACAAATTGTACAACACTGAACTTGACAGCATCTTAGGTTACAACCTGTCAGTCGTTAAATCTTTAACCTCCCTTAGAGAAGGAAGAGGAAGATGGCGGATCTTGCCTTAAATCAAGGCATTTTTCTGTTATTCTCCGAATATGATTAAGGAGAAGTAGAGGAAAATGTTTACGGTTTGTCGGTGTGATTACTGTTCGAATTCTAATCTCTTTTCTGGCAATGTGTAGTCGTAAGCAGCTATCTTCTGAATCAAACCCCGTGTGAAGGACACATATAAATCTGTTAGTTACATGCATACTTTTATTGAGGGTTTTGACCTAATTGAGATCTATTTTTAAAAACTTTATTTGCCGGAGCAAAGTTTTTAAGAGTCATAAACTTATGTTTTGAAAATCCATTGTGATTACTTTAGGAATCTGTTGACGACATTGCAGACAATATTTTAGAATTCCCAGAGAAACTTGAAATGACGATGCAGAATTTTGAGCCAATAATATCCTTGGAATGTTTAAATGAAGTAAATAGGCATTGCAATAAAGGAAGTAAATAGGACAAAGGTAAGCCTAAAGAGCAATTTGAGGTAAAACTAAAGATGAAAAGGTAAAGTATACTTACATCATATTGTTCTAGCTGTATTCACATAAATAACACACAAGATGAAAGAACTATATTCGACCCTTATGAGGTCTTTCTCAAGTAGGAAGAGAGAGAGAGAGAGGTAACAAACATGTGTACAAAGACCAATGAGTGAAGCGATAGTGCTATCACGCAACGCACGACGGAAGTTAAGACTCATTGAAAATTTATTTAGCCCAGATATCATTTTGGCTCTTAAACCGTGAATAAAGGCTCCTTCCCACTTCCACAGGCGGCGTGTTGAGCTCTTGTTCGTATGGGGAAGAATGTGTATTATAGCAACGCGGAAAGACAGATAAAAATTGATTTGTGTGACTGGCTGTGAAATAGACTATAGCATTTTGATTGTTGATGGCTCAAAGGTTGCGATGGTTGTTAATTCGAATGTCCAACGGTCCACCTGCTACTCCCACCTAAAAGGCATCACAGAATTTGCAGGTTAGAATGTAAATTATATTACAGGTGTTGCACATACCCTTGGGATTTATGTTCTAATGTACACTAGCAGTATTAATAGTGACCTTAGATGAAGTAATTAGGATGGAGGAGGCATACATCTGGGTCTCTTGCATATGTTGGCACCGGTTGGGGATGGCAGGGGAGAAGGATTCATATGGACTAAGAGGCGAGCAGGGTGGGCGCCGAAAAACTAATCTAGATTGGTGGGAAATACTAATCTTATGCATGGGTCGAATTGGAGTGTATGGAAACGGAAATGTAGGATTTGTTTGATTTTGTTTAGTTTAGGATGGAACTGGGCGATGAGAGCCAATGTTCAGATTGGTGCTGGGAGTGTGGATACATTGAATGTTCAAAGACATACCTCGAATCTGTTTGCTTGCAAGGTTAAGTAGAGTGATATAAAGCTCCTGGAGGCGTTGGTTGTAAGTTTCGGCTCCAGTCGTGGTGTTATCCTCTGAGGGTAAGGGAGAAAGGAATAACTTTCTTGGTGTGGTAAGGATGGGAACTTGAGAAATGCAAATACTGCATATGGTTGATAGGTTTTATGTGAACGGAAGTTTAGGTGACTGTCTCTAAAGTGATGTCCACGACAAGGAATGTGACTTCTTTTGTTAATTTGAAATGAACCAAGTGAATTGGATAATACGTAACTTATTTAGCTGTTCTAGGAACGTGTTGAGGCTGGCTACACCATCTAGCAATAAGATGAAGATATCATCCAGAAAACGGACCCAAGGTGCTAGAGTCAGAGATTGGGCTTGTAGGGAATCATATTTCAAGCTTGTCCTTGAACCGATTCACCTAGAAAGGAACCATTCTCGTACCCATGGTTGTGCCTAGTTGTTACTTGTGAGAACTAAGTTGGACAGAATAGAAGGATAGCTGTGGGTGGGATATGGGGTATGTTCTCTGAATGGTGAAGAATTCTAAAGCTGCCATGGGCATGAGGAATGTTGGTGTACAAGAATCTCTCTCTCTCTTCGTACACGTGCTCGTTACATTTCTTCCTGATTGAAAAAGACCTCATAGAGGTCGAAATATAGTTCTTTCATCAGTGTGTTATTTATATGTATCCAACTGAAGACCACAAGAAAAGAATGTTCTTTGTCCATTTTATTATTTTTACAGGAGATCGTATTATACGTCCATAATCAGCATTACGTAAACCTGGACATCAAATAAAGATTTCGTTGTGGCAGACGGACTATACATGCTATCTTCATGCATGGTAGTTTGTTAAAAAGGCCCTTCAAGGAGCTAACAGATGGCACTCTTATCTCAATTTGGCCCAAAATGGACAAAGCGCGTTCTTTTTCTGTGCTCTTCAACTGGAATAATATGATGTAAGTATACTTTCTTATCTTTAGCTTTACCGTATACTATATAAAAGGATAGAATCCTGTGGCACCGCGCATGAGTCACATAACCCTCAAAACTGAATAAAATGAGATAAGTTCACGAATGTAATCCTAAACATGTCGTACGTTATCTCTCAAATCGTAGTACTTGTATAAGCAATAATGTCTGAGAAATTGAGAAAACAAAACACACCACACACTGCTATTCTTATGGACATCCATTGAGAAAACTTTAATTTTCTCGGAACAGCTTCAGTGAGGGTTATGGGATTCATGTATGGTGCCACAGAATTGGAATAATTAAGAAAAGATCTATAAAAATAGAGCAACATTTCATTGAAATCTGAGATGATGCTGTAGTCATACATGAATACTTTGGAGTGAAGCAATCATATTGCAGTCTTAAAAGTAATAATAATAATACTAATACTACTATTACTACTACTAATAAAAATAATAAACACTATTTCGGTTCTTTAAAGTGAAAAACTTCAAAATTAATATAAAAGTAAATAACGAATATTATAAAGTTCAGTAGAATTCGCCCATTAAATAATCACCTACGAAAAAACGTTTTTACATACATCAACAATTCAGCTTTTCATAATGTGACCAAACCCTAAAATTTTAGCATTCACCGTTTCTTTCAAGAAACTACTCGGGACTGAAATAACAATGCGTAAAGGTCATAAAAAAAATCAATTAAAAAAAAAGGAGTAACTTCGATCAATTTTGATTAACCAATCTGCAGTCATTACGAATAAAGAACGCTAAACAAACAATCATTCGAACAAAAACTCATTCGTAAGGCAACGAAGCATCTACTCTGAAAATTGTTTAAGCCAATCAAACTATAATTTTAAAGTGTGATGAAAAATAAACTTCTATGTCATTTTCATTTCATCCTCTCAGAAATAACAGGATTATTATGAACTCAGTTTTAAACTTTTTTTTAAAAAAGTTAGATCAAATTTTTCCATATCTAGTACGAACAGAAACTACTAAATCCAAGTTTGAATAGTATGAAGTATTACAACCAATGGTATCCATATAAAAACAATACAGTATTTCCGATATCCGATCACAGCTAGTAAATGATTGAACACGTGAAAATAATTTTAACGATGCAATAAGCAACCTTTTGTTTGTGTATTCAATCAATTTTGTTTCCTAGTTAAAAGTACGAGCTAGCCATATTAGCGATACAAGAAGTTTGATGGGAGGGTCAAGATAGCATCCCACAGGGCAAGTACATTTTCTACTACGGGGGAACACAGTCTCACGATTTCGGAACAGGATTCCTCATTAAGAACAGTATCCTTCAGGCGGTTCAGAATATAGAGTTCGAAAACGAAAGACTATCGATGAGGCAACACGGTTTTATTAAATGTCTACGCTCCAACTGAGGGGGCTACTGATAACGACAAAGATATATTCTACGATGAGCTAGAAAGGCTGTTTGACCGATTACCGAAGTATAATTCAAAATTGTGTTGGGTGATTTCAATACAAAGATAGGGAGGGAAGAAAAATATAGACATACTATAGGCAAATACAGCCTTCACGGAAAGACCAACAACAATGAAAAAAAAGATAAATTTCGTTATTTCAAAAAACCTACTGTAAAGAGCACATAGACATACACAAATACACATGTATCTCCGGACGGCAAAACTCTCAACCAGATCGATCACGTATTAGTAGACAGACGAAGACACACCAACATAATGGACGTTAGGTCGTACAGAGGAGCGGAAGGTGACACCGACCATCAATTAGTGATCACAAAAGTAAGGGAAAAGTTATGCATCGCGAACAGAGAAAGCAAGGGGTCAAAACAACTGAAATTCGAAGTGAAACGATTAAATAATCCGAGCATAAAAGCAGATTACCAACTAGAACTCTCAAATAGGTTTGAAATCCTAGCCGACTCGAGTAATAATAATTATGATATTAATAATGAAATTGATGTAAGTAAGATGTGGGAGGAAATTCGTGAAACAATTAAGAGCGCAGCGAAGGAACGTGTAGGCGAGAAGAAACAAACCTTGGTTTGATGAAGAATGCCTTATGCTTCATGAGGTACGAAAACAAGCAAGGTAACGACGGCTAAGTAATAAAAGCTAAGTAAATACCAACCACTACAGTAACGCGAAATGAAACGCCACACTCGAGTTCAGAAACAAAAAGCGAGAATACCTGACGCAGAAGATTCAGGAGATAAAGGAAAACGGCAAGACAAATAACATACGAGATCTATACAAAGGGGTAAACTCGTTAAGAAAAGGTTACCAGCCGAGGTTAGGAATGATTAGAAATGAACGTGGAGATCTTCAGGCGGATCCGACTAAAATTGTCGATGTGTGGAAAAGTTATTTCGACAAACTTCTTAATGTACACAGCGGGGAACAAACAGAGGAATTTAAAATTCCTACTGCAGAACCGTGGATTCCCGAACCTAGCGAGATCGAGATCGAAATGTCGGTTAAGAAATTGAAAAATTTCAAATCACAAGGAATAGACAATATTCCAGCCGAATTAATTAAAGCAGGAGGAACGGCACTAATCAAGGAACTACATAAATTGATAAGTGCTAGATGGAGAAAGGGGGAGCTCCCATAGGAATGGAAAACCTCAGTAATAGTTCCGATTTACAAAAAGGGCGATAAATCGGACTGTAATAATTACCGCGGAATCTCGTTACTTACAACCTGTTACAAGGTATTAAGTAATATTCTGTTAACACGCTTAAGTGTATACGTAGATGAAATAATTGGAGATCACCAATGTGGAATTAGAAAAAATAGATCCACGTTGGACCATTTTCGTCTTCGGACAAATTTTGGAGAAGAAATGGGAATACAATGGGACGGTTCACTAGCTATTCATTGATTATAAGAAAGCATATGATTCTATCAAAACGGAAAAGTTATACAGTATCCTGATACGATTTGGAATTCCGAAAAAAATGGTTCAATTAGTGAAGATGTGTCTCAGCGACCCCATAAGCAGAGTACGGATAGGTAACAATATGTCAGATAATTTCAAGATTCGCAACGGATTGAAACAAGGCGATGCCTTGTCACTACTACTGTTTAACTTTGCGTTAGAATAAGCGATTTTAAAAATTAAAGGGGACAAAAAGGGACTATCATTGAATGGTTTGAATCAACTATTCGTATACGCGGATGATGTAGCGGATACGGGACGATATAGAAGCACTACAAAGCAACACCGATGTCTTAATAAAAGCGTGCGATGAGATAAGTCTACAGGTAAACATAGATAAAACAAAATACATGATAACAAGCCGAGACACAGGGAATGAAGGAAATAAAAACATAAGAGTTAGGGATGAGGTCATGGAGAAAGTAAACAAATTTAAGTACTTGGGAGCATACGTAACAAGCAAGAATGAGGTCACGGAAAAAAATCAAATGTCGCTTATTATCGGGGAACGCATGTTTCTACTCAGTCCAAAAACTTCTAACATCGCGATTAATCTCAAGGAAATTGAAATTGAAAATATACAGAATGGTTATTCTGCCGGTAATACTTTACGGTTGCGAAAGTTTGAGTACGACCCTAGCAGATGAACATAAATTACGAGTGTTTGAAAATAAGGTTTTGAGAAAGATCTATGGGCCGAAACAGGATGAGATGACTGCAGAATGGAGGAGACTGCATAATGAAGAACTCCACAGACTGTACGATTCACCAGATGTTGTAAAAATAATGAAATTGCGACGACTAAGGTGGGCAGGCCATGTAACTCGGATGGGGGGAAACGAAGATTATATTATATCCTGGTTGGAAGGCCGGATGGAAGGAGACCATTGGGAAGAACGAGACGTCGTTGGGAGGACAATATTAGAAGAGATCTTCGAGAAGTAGGTGTTCGTGATGAAAACTGGCTTGATATTGCCCAGGATAGAATCCAATGGCGAACGTTTGTTACTGCGGCGATGAACTTGCAAGTTCCATAAGCCATAGAGTTAGTTAGTTAGTTATAAATACATATATTTCGGAAAGATTGTAATATTCTAACTAAATAACAAAAGGGTATTATAATTATTATTTACAGTAAGTACAGATTAGCTATTAAATTGACAAACTATTTGAAATAAGAATCAATGTGATTATTAATCGAAATTTTTCTTTAACACTATTTCAAATTTGTCTAGCTCCTCTAAATGCAAGTCAAAATTTTTGCATACATTCACAAATTACCAGTCAAAGTATGCTTTGTGTTGCAACGAAATAGTGTGTCTGAAAATAAATTTTTAACTTTTTCTTTTCGAAGCTCTGATAACTACGCAGTATACGTTTCTTCGGTTCTTATTTTTAACTTGCAGATTATTTTGTTGTAGATACCCAAATGAAAGTACACAATTAATTATTCAATCTGCCTACCTTATAACCCACAATGACTTGAAGATGTGATTTACCAGATAGTACCTTAGTTTAAACCTAGTTTCAACTAGTCTTGATTTTTCGATACACTGATAAACCAACAGTGATTTTTCTTGTTGGATTACTGACTGGAACGGCGCGGTTCCACAGAGAAAATCATTTTTTTAACAACTTCTTTTCATTCGTACTTATAAAAATTTGCTCCCCTTTCCTTCCTTTTGTATTTCTCAACATTTTACACAATTTTCAAAATTGTACGCATTTCCCAAAAATAAGTTAAACAAGTCAGGTTAGATAATTATTTTCTTTCATTATATCGGAATACAAAGACCAAAAGGTAACATCATTATGTACATCATTATGACTTTCCTAACGAGGCTCGCTTATGAAAAATCAACGAAGCAGGCTTCAAAACTCTAAAACAGGATCAATGAGCTTTCACAGTTTCGAATTTCAACATATATTTCAGTGCATTTACTTCAGAAACTGTCTCCGTAACATAAAAGGAACTAGTAAAATAGAAGACAGTTTAGGTGTGGCGCGATAGAGCAATGGGTAGAGTGACAGACTACAAACGAAAGTTAAGATTATAGGTTCGAGCCCTAATTCAGACAATAGAATCTTTTTCCGCCCAAAGGCTTGATGTTTAAGAAGTTTGTAGTATGTTTGGCATGCAAAGTTAGTAGAAAATTTAGCATGTGTCAACTAGCAAGTTTGCTCCAAGATTGTAGCAAGTTTTCAGCATTGCAATACCAAACCTCGTACAAACTTACTGCAAACTTGGGTGCTGCTATCTGGATGGCCTATTTGGGATACGTGAACATAAGTTACCCCTGTACAACATCAATTCTTCTATTATCTAACAGGAATGGAGCTCTATATATACTGTTGCCACAGTTACTAGGTCGAGCATAGAAAGGAGAGCATGTTGTCTGCGGATTGTTTTTGAACGACACGACTTTCGAGTAACTATGAATTAAGACTAAACCATGGCGTAGCGGAACAATCCATTCAATACTTTGTGTGTAATGACCGAAGATTTAATGAATGGACTGTGTGGAGATGGTGTATTATAACAGTAAAATAAAATTTAAAAAATGAGAAAGGCCGTCTTATACTTCATTCGCGGTAACTTTGCATGAAAAATAGTACAAGGCTAATTGTTTATTTGGACTTATGCACGTCCTCTAGATGTTTCATTTCAACGTATGGCCTCCCCTATGATAGAGTTAAGAAATAAGGCAATCATCTTATAACGTAAATAGTATTTTAACGCTATAGAACAT
>JAGDQP010011585.1:6278-41731 GCA_022664845.1 Lepisma saccharinum
GGGGAAGAGCCCCCTCGACACTTGGGCCCCGGGCGTAGGCCCCGCTCGTCCCCCTTTACGCCGCTACTGCTTTCATAGATGTTTTACTCTGGCATCATTGTCATTTTATTAATACGAGATAACATTCCGCTTTTAACAGGCTTGTCGAAGACAAAACGAATTAAATTTAGCTCCCAGTTCTTAAACACTTATGGTAGGTACGATATAGTATAGTGTTGTTGTTATGAAATGTTCGTGAATATCGTATAATTCCTAACATCGTGTGATGTAAATTTGCTCTAAAAACTCAAGATATTGCTTCGCAAAACAGGTACAAATGACAATTCCAACTGAAGTAACGAATTAATCTCTTCATTCTAGAAGTTTTAAGACAATCAGAAATGTATATTTGTCGTTCAGGACTTGGTGGCAGGTGTAACGTTGCACACGGTATTCGTAATTTATGGGCCTCTTTCCACTCTTGTAGACTACTATTAGAAAATTCATATCCATTATTGTTTCTTCATTTATCCATTCTAAAAGTGTCAGTCAAATCCGCGCGGTGTGCGTTTGTAGTTATGGCATTTCTAAAAGGTGTCACATTGCCCTGTGTTTGCACTTTAGGGGGCCGTTTCCACCTTTCACCCCCTGTGTCCGATATACAAAAATACGTGTTCTTACTTTCGTTCCTTTATCCATTGCAATGGTTTTAAGCAAATCCGGTGTGACACTTGGGGAATCCTTGCTTGTTAGAATAAAATTTGGTAATTTGTTGTTTGTTTAATTTTCGATTTCCTGATCGATTTTTCGATAACTTAGCATAGTTCCTGTTTTCCGAATTAATCCTCTTAAAACGTTCGCGCTATAACAGGTAATAATGCACACATACATATTAGTAATTACTTACACTATGGCTTACGGAACTCGCAAGTTCATCGCCGTAGTAACAAACGTTGACCATCGGGATATCTCCTAGGCAAGATAAAGCCAGTATTCATCACAAACACCTACTTCTCGAAGATCCCTTCTAATATTGTCTTCCCAATGACGTCTAGGTATTCTCAACGGTCTCATGCCTTCCGGGTTTCCTATCAAGATGAAACATAATCTTCGTTTTTCTCCCGAAGAAAAAATATGCTTCATAGTTTCCAACCTATAGCGTTTTATACCAAAATATCACGATCAGGGGCTTCAGCTTGACCTGAAAATGTTTCACAAAGACAGAATGCTTTCCAATGCTTGTGAAGCAGTAGCTGCCTTCAAGGCTCTTCAGTTAGAAGAAAAGGAAGTTATGAAAAATGTTGAAACATTGATACGTTTACTGCTATACCCAGCTTCAGTTGTGAAATTGAAAGAAGTTTTAGTGCTCTAAGAAGGCTGAAAACTTATTTCCGTGGTTCAATGAGTCAGTAAAGACTTAACCATGTGGTTCTATGTCACACTCACCAAGATATTTTTTAGATACGATTAAAAAGTAAGTCGTGGCTAAACTATTCATCTTAAGAAACGAGCGAAGGAAAATCATCTTTGGCACGGGACATACCAAGATGGCGGGGGTGCTCTACACAGTTAACGTGCGTAATTCCAGTTTTTAAGCCCAACTGATGCAAAGGAAGTCTCTATGTTTTGGGCTAAATTTTTTTGAGGGTTAAAACTGAAATAACGATGACAGTAAAAACAAAAAACACCATCACTAGACCTACTAGGAATAATGTGAAGCCACTTGTAGTCGTTAAACCAAAGTGATTAAAATCTCATGTATCCTTTTTTAACGGATTGCACAGGAAGGTTTGAAAGTCCCACAGTTGGTTGGTAAGGTCTATCACTATCATGTCCAATGTTAATTACAGTTAAGTCATTTCTTTCTGTATGTACGTCTTTACAGGGTTCGGGTTTATAAAATTTCCGTGCGTCGTCTTCTGTAGGCTGGTGTATTGTCTTTTGTACATCTTGAAGTAAATATGAACACTTTTCTGACGCACACGAAGTTGAGCCACTTGTATCTTCAACAGGAATATCCGAAGGACGCTTCCGAATAACAAACTTGTCCATGATGGGACTAAGAATTATATGGTGGTGGAAGCAAACAAAGTAATTCTATACAAACTACGCAATACGAAAAATTCTCACAGAAACGTACCGCAGGCTAATTGGCCACTGCTATTCCACAACCCTCTAACACAACCACTACGCAGAAAACTTCAATTGTTTACACTCCACCACAGTAGGGCGCGTTGCTGACTAATTACAAATTGTTAATCGCAAATCAACATGTATTTTTCTTCCACCTGAAAGGCGTCTTCCTTTGTTGCAGAGCGTTCTATGCTTGTTATTTCTGGAAGTGATTCTTTTCGTTTGTAAAGTAAACAATTGTTCATGGTTTGTCGACGAAAGCATTTTATTTTATTATTTTGAACAACCAGAATTAGCATAATTGTAATATGGGGGTAGTTAGGGAGATGAGGAGAGAACGGGTATTGATCTGGAGGGGAAGGCGCAGAAACAAAATAAAATATTTTTGTGTTGCACTCGCATAAAAGAAAACAATATGACCACAAAAAATACATTTTTGCGTCTCTCCTTCTTAAATATTGTTGCAGTGACTTTCCTTGCTCAATTGTGAATCAGTGTGAGTGTAATACTCGCGGGAATTGAAAAAAGATAGGCTCTGTTGAAGCGAGTAGTAGTTCTTGTTTCGTGCTCCGCGAAAGTATTTCTGTGCAGGGTAATATTTTGTACTGGAAAGTGTTTTGTTGCGTATATTTGCGTACAGACAAAATACTTTAATTGGAATTAGAACATACAGTGTTGCGACAAATATTTTATAATAGTTCAGTTAAGGAAATACACACAGTTTTCAGCATATCATGCAATCGATTATTAAAAGTTTTACTAAACATATGACATTTTTGTCTTACAAGGGAAGTCGGGGAAGTGGTACGCGGAGATCTACATGTGTTATATATCGTTGGAAAGGTCATACCGAGTACATGTTGCATGTGAAATATCTCACTTGAATGGGGCCTGTAGGGGGCGTGGCGCCCATTTGAAGATCCGAACAATGCACGTCCCGAAACACCAGAAAACGTGGACAAAATATGAAGCTGTGTTTCAATGTGTATGAGACTTGGTATATATAGATTTAAAAGGTGGCTGAGTACGAATCTGACATCACATTTGTAAAATTCCAAATGGCGGATCCAACATGGTGAACACAAAGTACAAAAAACAAGCTATGGATCTGAAATTGGGTATCTAGAGATATTCGACGTCGCTAATTATGAATCGGATACCAAAATTGTAAAATTCAAAATGGTGGATCCATTATTTCCCAATTACCAGAACCTTGTCATTCGATACTCACAATCCGGCAAGTTTAATAAAGAACTGGTGGGCGATTTCTTCCGTAATGTCCTCAAACCTAAGTAGAGAAGTTTTCAGCAAAGAAGGCCGTTGTGATTGCCGATGCCTGGAGTGCTCAAAAGTCAAAGACACTCTACCAAGATGACAGTGTTGCGATTAAATTAAAAATCCTTCCACTAGGTTCCACTGGTTTCATGCAACCACTGGATGTGTTTTGGTTCCATCAGTGGAAATATTTTATGAAACGGTTCACTGAACACGCCTTCCTTACAGGCAACGAAGCACTGCTGCACAGGCGTGAGAACGTCTTGAAAATTCATAGCCTCATTTTGAACCAATTTCCATGGACACTGGATCGCCCCTTGTTTAGGTACGCCTGGTACAAAGCGGATTTTGATGTACCATATGTTCTATTTCAAGGTGTAAAGGACATAAAATTTTCTTTCGACGAGCCATTTGCCAGAACTGCAGTCAGAAAGAATCCTGTATTGCATGTTCTTATGTATTTTGTCGTAAAAGCCTGTGTTATACCTGTTTCTTCGCCCTCTACCATCACCATTAGTCGTTATACACTCTTCCTCTCATCCTCTTACACGCATGTAACGCACAGCAGTGCATACCTAGGGGGGGGGGGGGGTCAAAGTGTAAACGTCATCATGTGATACCAGAAAGACAGTTGTGGAAGTATAACGGATTTTATAATCCAAAACGCGCACTTTTTCACTGCCATTGCAATGGAGTACGAAACACCACTATACGTGGACAAACGTCATTTTCTAGCTGACAGCTCTGCTGTATACTACAACAAACTCCGTCTTTATTATCACGAATCAGCTACCCCTACTTGCTCCGTTATGTACTATACGTATTTTTCTACTACATGTGTAATCATCACATATGTCCGTTATGTACGTCTTTTTTTGCAATTTTTGTCCACCATTTTGAATTTTACAATTTTGGTATCCGATTCATAGCGACGTCGAATATCTCTATATACCCAATTTCAGATCGTATGTGTGATGACAGCTGCAATGACGCCATCAGACGAGCGAATAGTGAAGTAGATGGCACGTGTCATTGCTGAGTTATATAGGGAACTTGTTTGTGCCGCAGTGTGTAGAAGGAGAACGGTCTGCTCAACGTTTTGGAAGTGTGGTTTATGTTTGATCATGGCAGTGTCTGAGGACCACATGCCATGCTGTATGAATTTCACCAGGGACATCCAACCAGCGCAGCGGTACGAAACATCAGTGCCGTATATGGTCAGGGTGCTGTGGATGTGCGAGAGCTCCAGAGGAGGTTCCAGAAGTTTCGTTCTGGGGACACCAGCCTCACAGATAAGCCACGAGAAGGGAGACGTGTGCAGCTGGACAACTATGCGATGTGAGCAGCGGTGAAGGCGAATCCAATGCAAACTGGCCAGTGAACTCCATGCCACCTATTCGACCGTTAATCGTGATTTGCAAGACGTTGGGTACGTGTCGAAACTCGGCAAATAGGTACTCTATGCGTTAATATCTCAACTCTCAACAAGAACGGCAGTGAGGTGACATAGAATGGTTATAAGGGATGAAAAGTGGGTCCCCTACCATAACATTATACGCAAACGGCAGTGGATACCTAAAGGGAACGGGGCGCAAGAACGGTGCCGAAACAGGATCCCCACCTCTGCAAAGTGATGTTGAGTGTTTGGTAGCATATCAGTGGAATAATCCATTTTGAGCTCTTGCTACGTAACCAGACCATCAATGCAGATGTCTACTGCCCGCATCTTGAATGCCTGGGGACTGCATTGTTGGAGAAACGTTCTTGTCTGGTTAACCGCAAGGGTGTGCTCATCCACAGTGATAATGTGCGCCCACACATGGCAAGAAGGACCTGTGCTAAGATCGAGAAATGTGGTTGGGACAAATTTCCCCACCAGGCGTTTCCACCAGATCCTGCAGCCTGCGAAACCACCTTTTTCGAAGAAATACTGCGAAATAAAGGTTATGTGCGACGAACAGTGACCCAGTTCTTTGCTTCCAAAACCGATGACTTCTTTCAGCGTGGGATTCAATAACTCGTTGACAGGTGACAGGGTATTGTGGAGTCTGAAAGAGACTATTTTTTCCTGATTAACGGTAGTGTTCTAGGTAAGTTATCGTTCTTTTCCTCGCGGTGCAAAAGTATGACATTACTAATGGAATAATCTCATCTCATGGGATAATCTCAGTGCTCAATCGCTTGCTCCCCCTCTCTCTCTATCAATCTATTGTGTGTATGTATGTGTGTGTGTGTGTGTGTGAGAGAGAGAGAGAGAAAGAGAGAGAGAGGGAGAAAGAAAGAAAGAAAGAGAATTGTATGTGTCTGCGCGTTCTCTCTTGAAATTCCTTGACGTCTATTAAAGCACATTTCTGACTATTCTTTTTCTTTCCATCCTTGATCTGTGTGCTTATTCCACTGAACACACAGAGTTTCTGCAGGCGTCAGCATTCTCCTGCTTCCTGAATAGAAACGCTCTTCATCGTCATGGTGATTGTCTTAGGGCTTTCTTTGCTTGCCTTGATGCGTATCAAGGCATATAGACAGTCGCTGTATTCGATCTGTCCATCAGCTTATCCCTGGCTGGCTGCGATTTAGATCTTTTCAACTACGTGGAGTATTCAAGAGTAAATCAATTCTAGAACAGACGAGTGCTTTCCAAACCAACTTCACTCTCTATTAAACAAATAAGGAATTCTTTGCGCTAGTCGTAAAAGTAAAAAGGCATGGAAAATCATGCAAGTCAGATAAAGTAAAAACTTCGGTAGCTAGTAAACAAAACCCGTTGAAAATCATCATTTTGTTCAAAAATAAGTTGCACACCACGTTTCAGGAAATATAATGTTTCGATACCTTTTATACCGTTATATTGAACGCAAAAGTGCACAGAAATGAAGTTGAAGTTGTAGAGGATAAAATTATCTTCAATTTGGGAGATAAACAAGTAAAATCCGCCTGTGATATCAAAAGTTATAACTATTTGCCAAATTCCGATTAACAAGGAAAATTTTACGTTAATTTTATGTGAGTTTTTCGTATTGGCTAAGAAATAAATATTCCAACAACCGAATATGTACATATTTGTATTACAAATTTTCAAATCTCCGTACAATCTCCTTTTAGATTTCAGTACTAATATTCTAGTTCTAATTTATTGAAAATTGTGCAAAATATTTCTGGTGTTAGTTATTTTAAATTAGACCCAGATACAATACCTTACGTCAGTGAAATGTTAACGCATAAACTACTCACATAGTATAAGCTTGTATATGTTAGTTCTAGTGAATTGGGAACTAAGACAGTTTGACAGTTTGGGAGCATGACAGTTTGAGTGTTTCAATCATGTTGATAAGATATTCATTTCGACAATTATTATTTAGAGCTGTGTTATGGCTATGACGTATGATTATCACTATTGATGATCATTGGTTATGTTTGAGTAATTATTTATCGTTCTCGGAGCTGACAGAGAGGTTTCCTTTAGAAGTAAAGAGTGGAGTATTGGTCGCGACAAAGAAAAAATTGTCGTAAACATTGTTGAAAATACGTGTAACAAGTTCGATTTTCAGATAGTCAGTCTCACTGTGAATGCTTCTTAGTTGTAAGAAATATAGTAGCAGCGTGGAAACATCACCAATACGTAATGTAATTTGAGATAATTGAATATCCATATGATACAATAATTAATCCGGAACTATAACCAATATGTCAACTTTGTATCATCTCTTAGTTTCCTTGCTTCCGTTTTTAAAAATATATTATTGTCTAATCGTGTTATCACTTATAAGACTAAGCTCCATTTACAAGTGCCATAGTGATATTCAGCATGGTGAACCGAAGGTGGTTTGCCATTGCGTTTTCCATTGGATGAAGATGACGTCCTAAGGACTGGCCCGCAGCGGGAATCGAACCTGGGATACCTTGATTACAAGGCAGTGAATGTTACCACTCACCTACATAGGACGCAACTCACCCACACGGGGGACGCCACGTACCTACAGGGAACACACCACTCACCCACAGGGGACAAGTTAAAAGTTAGACATATTCCACAGTTTCGTTTGTTTTGGTTTTGTACTGTGTGGATTTATCAAAAATGATTGCTTTTCGAATTATTTATTCTGTTTATTTCATTGCGCCAAAAGTGGAATTGTTGATATGAAATTGTCATATTTGTCACGTGGGCCATTGAATGTTTTCTATTGGTTGGGGATTTGAATTCTGGTTGGCTTCCTTCTTCATGAAGAAGAAGCAGCCATTGTGCATTTGAATCCGTAAGGGAATACACTGTTTATTTATTTCTTCTAATCAAAATTTTTGTATTAGTTTTCTTTAGTGTTTCATGTGTTGGTATGTTGCCAAAAGGGATGAACATTGTGTCGATAATGTTTTCAAGGCATAACAATGATTTGTAAACATCGTTTTGTATTTATTTTTCGCATAATTCTAAATTTGGCATGGCGTTGTCAATACTTGAAGTATAAAATTGAAAGGTGACTATTTCTTGTAGAAGTGCCTAATTATTTCTTGAAGCAATTAATTTATGAAAATTCAATTACCATGGGGGGTTTGAATTGTAATTGTACATGCGACAATTGTAAATGGAATTTGACATCGTATGTTGGTTGGTGTGTGGCCGTTAAGTGTGGAAGTTATTTTTATTAATTGTTACTTCGTTTAATGTTAAATTGTTTGAACCGCACTTTTTATTCAGCACCTCTTGACCAAATAAAATTGTTAATTACAACATAGGACACCTGTATTATTTTCATGAAAGATGTATCAAGGCAAGTTTGTAGTCGATTCGAAACTAGCACCAACTGGCGGATTTTATAGTAATCCCATCAGTATTTATTGTTTTTCTTCTCTTGAACTGTGTAAGGGGGTTCTCTGGCAGAAAATTGCGGGGTAAGTCTGTTTTGGTCGCATTTACTTATTTTCCATTCTGTCGACAGAGAAATTATAAATGCCCAGCTTTCTTCATACATTTTGCGTGACGGCGACAAATACTGTTAACTGCACGAGACAGTATATTACAGTTTCATCATCTTGCAGCTGATACTGTTCTTACAAGATAAAATGTGTAGTTTCGTCGTATTTCCTTCCTTCTTGAATCAGTGAGTGAGTTAATGCCACATTACATGGATTTTTGACCTTAGTCCCTCGAGCGTTTGCATTTAAGATGTCCAAGAGTATACACCAATGGTTCTCAAACTATTTCACTCGAGTGTATAATATGATCTGACACGAACGGCTAGTGACCCGGTGTTGCTTGCTTTGTTTCTTTTTCAAAATAAATATTTAGTGAAATTATTTGAATTGCTCTTACCACAAAATCTCAAAAGTTTCGCGGTATACTTACCAAATCTCACGTCTCAGTATTGTACCGCGTCACACCTGTTAAGAACTACTGCTATACATACTGAAATTACAACACAATATAGGTTAATGTACCGAAGGAGGTAGTTCTTTTTAGTCTTGTCGTGGTTCACAGTTAGGTGGATAATTATTTTAATCACGATATGAATCAAAATTAACTTTTGAGAAAACTTAAAAAAAAAAGTAAGTAAAAAATACAACTATGTTTTTATAAATTCGAGAATAAATCTGGAAAATGTGAAGACGTTAAGAGAAAAATAATATAAGTGCATTTTAAAACTTAAATTTATGCACCATTTTTAAATTTGAAAGAAAACCAAATCAACTGTAGTTTAATAGGAATGAAACTGAAATTCACAATGAAAATAATTTATGGTACAACTTGAAACATATGAGGTTTTATTCACATCAAAGGCCATATTTTCCCGGATGAGTTAACCGCAATTGATACATTTTATACTCTGGTTATTTCCCCCTTGATCCTTAACTTAGGAAAATATTATGGTTAATCTAAATCAGATCCGTGATTCCAGCTTATTCCAGGCTTTTGATATTTTTTTTCCAGCAAGTACTCTGAATGTTGAAACCGTCAATTGAAAACAAGTTGAAACACGACCTTCAAAATTCCCCCCCTTTTTTTGTTGGGATGCTAGACAAAGACACAAAGTTTTATTATAGTCAAATTGAAAATAGTACCAATTGTCATTTACACAGCGGGATTAATTCCAGCATTACTATGATTAATTAATTTGATATCACTTGTACAGGAGGAGTTAAAACACTCTAACTATTTTATTCATTTCTTAGAAATGTAAACTGTGTGAAGTTTTGAAAATCAAATATTTCATTGATTTTTGGACAGCATAAAGTAATGTTGTATTCTTTAGTAATATTTAGATAGGGTACATAAATGGGTGTATAAAAGCCTGTAATCTTCCATCGACACATAGGATCCATAAGTAACATCGCATAGTATACAGCCAGCTCGATCATGTGTAGCAATTCGACGAGCATTTCGGCCTGAGCCTGAGATGCCTAAAGGCCTTAAATAAAACTCAATTCAAAATTCAACGGGCATTGATTCCATAAAATAACAGAAGACTTATAGAGAGGGTTTTGCAATGCTGTCTGGCTTGCCGCTCGCAGCTCCTTGTGATTTCTGAGTAAAGGATCTTAGAAGTATTTTATTGTGCTAATTATAAAATTGAAAAATGTTTACTATTATCTTTAAGCGTTTCAGGGAAATTTCACATTTAATCTTGATCTTTACTTGATAAACTGACATACAGAAATCTGCCTTTACAGTTTGGTAATACTGATTGTACAACTAAAATCCGTTTTCCGCCATCCCTGACCATTTTTGAGATATTACACATTTACCCTTTGACTCCTAGTGCTATGGTCATAAAATTTCTACCTTCAGGATATTTCATCATGTCGATTACAAAACGGTAATCAGTTTCCTGTATCTTATAAAATTTTCTAGATATTCCACATTTGAAATTTGACACTAAAATGATAAACGATCATGAAATTCCTATCTTAGGAGTACTTCAGCATAATGATAAAAAAAAGGAACTAAATAGTTTTCCAGTATCTCTAACCGTTGCGAAGATATTCCACATTTGAACCACCACCTTTTATCCTACGACCATGAAATTTCTACTTAAAGATTATTTTATTATGCTGATTATATAAGTGAAATCTGTTTCCCGCTATCTTGTACAATTTTCGTGATATTGCAATCTGATCTTTGACTCTAAATTGGCCACTATTGGTCCAAGGATTATAAAAATTGGTGCATAGATTTAATACGATGTAAATCGACTTGGAGTCTACTATAGAGGAAATTGAGTTTTTTCAATATCTTGCACTGATTTTGAGATATTTGACCTTTGACGTCTAAATTGGTCACTGGTAATTTTCGGGTCACGAAAATTGGTGTTGATACCAATCCACAGGGTTTATATTAGGGGTTATTGTTATTGTTTAGTTATCTGGCACCGTTTTCGAAATATTTACGCATTATCTTCATAAATTTGTCGTAAGATTATAGTATCATTTGGACATTATATCATATATTTGAACTATTGGGTATGTAGCAACCGAAAGTTTAATACACAAATACTGAATGTCCATTAAAGATACCCCATGCGTTATTTGATATTTGGTACAAGACCTAAATACACTATGAGGCATTACTTGCACTAGTGATATTAAAGGGCATTGAAATGTGGGAGAGGGTAAAGAGCAAAGTTAGAAGTGAGAAACAGGTCGGAAGACAAAGTATTTAATGAAGACAAGTGAAACAAAAAAATCTTATAAGGCTACCTAAAGTTTTATAGTACTTTAAGGATGGATGTCAATATTATCGAAGTAAGTCCAATGACAAGTGAAATGAGCAGATATTGATATCATCAACGTGGAAGGAACACTCCTCGAGCACTTTTATCCAAACTCCGCATGAACAAGAGATTATCAGAAAATATAAACAAACTGCAAAAAAAAGCAAAACTCATCAACGAAGAACAACGTATATGTACCGAAAGTTTATCGAAAGATATTGAAAATTACAGGTTCGTAGAAGTGAGTTATAATGAATATCATTAATTCGCATCCAAAACCTGCAGCTTGCAATTTGTTATTGCACCATTTTCACGCAAAACGTAAGAATTTCTGCCAGTTATTATACGTATGGAACTATTTAAATTGTTAAATATAATACACTAGTCACTTCGGCATGCTTTCCGGGGGGGTTTGCCCCACGAGCCACCTCCCGAACGAAATCTTCTGAAAGAAAGACTTCTTATTTTCACTCAACAGTTCTGCTCTTTAACATTTTCTAATGTTTTCTCATTACATAACTAGCAAACATGAAAAAAATAAAGTAGATACAATCTTACACATATAGGCTTAGTTTTTCTATTTACTTTTTATATAGATATACTTTTTAATACCCACAACATAACAAGGAAATTTGACACAACTTATAATCCTTTGTGGCTTTGGAAAATCACGCCTACTAATGGTAGCTACAGAATAAAATTTTTCATTGAAACTGTTCAGGAATCACGCACCTAATTATAAAACTTGGATTCTAAGACAATAATGTGTGCTATAAGTCAATAGAAGTGCTTTCCGATTTTGTTCCTTCCCACTCCTGAGAATTATGTCAGTTTTCCATGTAAGAATATGTCCCTTTAATTGTCCCAAATACGGCGTTTCGTAATCTCTCTTGTGAAAAATAATTCTGTTTTTTAAACCTATAGTTCATTTTAAAATTTAATCTGTTATCCGTACAAAATTCTTTATGTGGAAATTAATTTTGAAGAGTGAAAGTTCATCTTCAAACTTTCCAGCTGACATACATATTGAGAAGTCTCAAATTGATACACCGAAGAGAATGAACGAGCAATCTCGAGAGTCTCTTGAGACAATCTTCTGAGTTGAAAGATTTCTCCTGTGTGTTTCCTAATTTGCATTCAATCCATCAGGTCTAAGAAGTTGGTCAAGTGCATGCGCATTTGAATACTTCTATTTACCTGGATGATAGGGTCTGGAGCTTTATGTAGAAAGAGACACACTGGGGCCTGGGAAACCCACAATTTTACTTGTATCGACAAACTACGTATTTCTCATCCATGTTGAAAATGCATCTGCTCAAGATCTTCATGTATTTTTTGATTCCTTTAACTAGTAATTACTTTTGGAAAGTGGAATGGTGAATGAAAACTGAAATTTAGGAAACAATATGATTGTTTAATTAAAATGAATTGTAAACAAGAAACCGATTATAACTTTTTATGATTAAAAAATAATAATTTCTTAAAAATGGCGAAATATATTTTTTATTTACAAATATCCTGCTTTTCATACTGTAAAACCACTAGGTCTGTGTAGAGTAAAACGTAAAAATTCAAGTAGTTTACTTCAAGTGCGTTTCGTCCCTTTGCTGTGCCGAAATAAAAGCAAGCGGGGATATAAAGTTCTGTGTTTTTAACAATAGCTTGCTATCAAGGAACATAAAATTGTTTTACCTTATCAGTAAAAAGTCATTGCTATAACAATTGGAACTTCAAGTCACTGGCTTTTTATTTCATGCAACAATGAGACTTGGAAGGTATATGAACTTAAGCAATTTTGAAGGTGACATTTGAGTATTTCTTTATAATCTTGCTACCCGATTATCACTATTTTTTTTTATTGCTTCGTTTGCTCATTTGTATAAATACTGTTGTCATTATTGTTAAACCTTATTTTTGTTATTCATGAATTATGAATTTAAATTTCATTTAAATAGTACTAGCTTGTGGTTTTATGTAAATAGTTATGCCAACGATATCAATATTAAATTTTTATGTCGTGGAACCTCGAGAGATTTGAACATACTTTTTAAAAAAACTGAATGCAGATTACTAGATTTATCTTCCTCACCATTGTTTCGCTTGCATATTTGTATGCTCATTCCTCTTTGTATAAATACTGTTGTTACCATTATTATTACATTATTTTTTTCTATTTCGTATATTTCCGAATTTCGTATTTCGTTTCTTTTTCTTTTTTACAATTCTCGTTAACCATGAATTATGTGTTTGAATTCCATATAAATACAATATAACCAAGACGTTTTTGCCGTTCTAGAGCAGTGAGAAACAAAGAGCAATACCGTGGACGGTACGTACCTTTAGATTTTGAAGTAAGCTCAATCAGCATTCAACACCTTTTGTCAACGTTCTTGCAGCTGAACAATACCCTGGTGATAAAAGTCGGCGGTCTAAGAAGTCCGTGATTGCGTTCCTCATGTCTCCCTGATTGGCGAAGGATCTCCCTTGGAGGTGGTTGTCGAGGGAATGAAACAGGTGGTAATCTGTTGGCGCAAGGACTGGTGAATATGGTGCATGGCACAGTGTCTCCCATCCAAGTTGCTGAAGGGTCTCCCGAGTCCTCTTTGCCACATGTGGATTTAAATTGTCGTGCAGCAACAGCACACTCTTGCAATTCACTTGCGATTGCCTGCTCCTTTTGCCGCAATGCACGGTGCACCCTTTGCAAGTGTTGTGAGTAGAGGTCAGCAGTGATGGTCTGACCAGGTGGAAGGTGCTCGTAATACACCACTTGGCGACAAGTCCACCATACAGAGAGCATAACCTTTCGTGGGTGCATAGCTTGAGGTGTGAGGAACAGGGTCACGTGGCATCTGGTACGCTTGAGAGTGTCATAGGACCCACTTGTCGTCACCAGTGAGCCAGCGATCAAATATGGGTATGTTCAGGTGCCGAGTGAGCAAGGACAAACAGGCTGTCACTCGTTGTTCCTTGTTGGCTGCCGACAATGGGTGGGGTACAAACTTGCTTAACCTATATGACTTCCCTATCCCATGCAGGTGCAGTCTGAGTGTTTCAGTGGAAACGGAATCTTTCTGCAAGTTCATCACACGTTAGACCACTGTCCTCCTCGATGGCTGCTTTCAGGGCCTCATCATCCGACACATGTGGTCGTCCAATGGAAGGTTCATCAGCAAGGCTCGCATCTCCCGAACGGAAGTTCTGGAACCAATGCCTGGCGGTGCGTTTGTTCACGTCATTCTCACCAACTGCCTGGCATATGCGACGACTTGATGCGACAGCTGACAGGTCCACATTAAAGTCATACAACAAACACACGCGAACAAGCTGCTTCGATACCTTCATTTCTCTTTTACACTGGACGAGCTATGACTGCTGTGTGTGAGCACCGTGCCTGTATTACTAAAGGCCGATGGTCAGACTAACTACAGATCGCTTGGCAGGCACGTGCGTCATTTCGTTTCTTCTCTGTGAGTGCATGATTAATGGGACGTCAAAAACAGCAAAAACTTCCTTGGTTACCTTATAATAGTAGTAGTAGCGATTTTATCTAATGGCAATATCAATTATATTAGTATTGTTGTAAATGGTTATGTCCTGGTGTAATGCCAGAGTATGTTACCCTTTAGTAACTTGTAATTATTATTTTAGAAAATTACAACGAAACTACAAAGTTCCTCTTGTTTGTGGTATTACGGAAAGGAGGATCCAATAACTGCAGATGCTAGAATTCTCCTGAAATCTATCTGAAATTTGTAACTAAATTGTAATACAATATTGAAATAAACAAATATAATGAAAAGAACTTATATGTACAGCGCAGTTATATCTACAGTTTCTAAAACACTTTGTTATACCCACATTGTTTCTTTGCCGTTTGATTTCGCTGCTTACAATTCTTCATTCTGTTAATGTTTTAAATGGAGTTGTGACCAAGATTCACAAAGAAAATTAAGATTGAGAAACAGGACAAGTCTTCGTTCCCTCTTGTAATTTACGTTTTAAGATAATAATAGAACTCTTGTTACCGTAATATTTCATGTAGATCTCAATTAAAATACATAATCACGAATGACTTCTCATACTAAACATCTTACGTCAGCACAGCTCTCTACAAATAACGTATATTTTTCTTTATTCATCTTGGGCTCTTTTCTTCAGCCTTACTGTATTTCTCTTTTATCTTTGGCTTTTCTTCTCGCTCCCAGATCCTTCTCATCTATCTCCCTGCCTCCTTTTTCTCTATTATTCATTTTTCACTATTATCTCTTTGTCGGTAATTCTATTTTATTCATTTTTGCATTACTTTTTGCTCATTTGAATAGGAGTATTTTATGAAGTGATGACGCAATTGTAAACTACATTTGGAACAAGGGGATTTCCCAGGATTTTCGATATGGGAGGTGTCTTTTTCTGATGGGGATTGTTTAGATATTTGCTACCGGAATAAGAAGTAAGCCTATTTCTCTCACACGAACATTATATATATACACCGGTGTATATTCATGTTCATTCGTGTGTGTGTAAACAATGATACTCAAAACTTTTCCATGAAATAACGTAATGTATAACTCTCAATTGCTTGTTTACCATGTTATTTCTGCGTGAGTTTCCAACACCATCCTTGCGCTACCACGCTCGATTCTTATGCAAGAAGCATGCATCTTGAAACATTCCTTCTTGAATTCTTCGGCTATCCTTTATAGAACTTCGAAATAAACATTTCTAAGGCCTGAATATCCTCTTCGTCCTGTCTTTGGGCATTTTATAGTGACATACATCAACGAATTAACATGCTTACAAGAGGGTCGAGCGCAGCATAAAATCTGATCCACCTTCAGAAATGACCTCTCTACAGAAGTTGTGCCAGTAGGTATCAGCAGTACAAATTTAGCTACTGAAATTTGACAGCATTGGAAATTTTGCTTTTGTCTGGCTATCACATACGAACTCACAGAATGTGTATGGTAGAAATATCTCTTCGTAATCTTACATCCTACATTCGAAGATAATATGTTCCAGAGACGTACTGAAAGTGAAGCCGATAAGCCGCCACCGAATATTGCGAACCCTCAAACACTGGATTGATATCGCCACATAAGTGGTAATACACTCTCAAACAGGGTCCGTCTACACAAAGTAATGTACTTACGTAACTTGCAGTTTGTGTGAAAATAGTATCTATGTGAATACAAAGTCACAGTATGAAGTAATGGTTATAATTTTTTATTAATGTATGAATGACTTTAATATCACAGTTACAATAGTGAACAAATTCTGCTTTGAACTTGAATTATTAATGAGGTTCTTTTGTAATGAATGATTTTTGGATTAACAATATAGGATACTTGAAAGATATGAATAAATGTATAAAATAACCAGATTACAAGATAATACGGAATGACGAGTTTCTTGAATAATAATGAAGTGAAAATTACGTTTACTAAACTCTTGGTCTAGTGCACGGACTCTAATACTGAACAAAGTAAACTAAATATTTTATTTTATGTATTTTAATATAAAATATGTAACTGTTCCTTTGTTACTCAGAGTGCTTTATTTCAAAAGATTATTTTTCCATACACAACTTTAGGCTTTTCACCTGTATGATAACGTAGAATATCGCTTATCACCTATGTGAATACAAAGATCACGACGCACCTTTTTCCAAGTATTATCACGTGATAAATTTGCATAGGATTGTTCACACGATTATTTGGATAGGCTTTTTACCTGTATAGCTATTTCTAGTAACACATGGTTTCTCGCACTGTGTGGGTTACTTAATTCCGTTCCCACGATCAATGTTGGTGAAGTCAGATAGGTTCCAGTTCTATCACAGTTACTTCCCTGATGATAGTCCTGACAGTAAGAATGTTCACTGTTGACGATATTCTTCTTACCAAAAATAACTATAAGTTTATATGTGAATACGCTTTTGCTCCTCAGAACAATGATTTATCATCCACGTCAGATACTGTATAGTCTTTCAGGTATGTTCCGTTGAAGGATTTCAAACATACAAACTGAAGAAAAGTATGTGTATTAACATATTAACATTAACGTAATCTAAAATGTCCTATATTTACAGCATAGACTATGTATCGGTCGCATACAATAGTCAACACGACGTTTCAGCTACTGAACACTTGATTTAGTCTATAATGTATCGTGTGCTCTCAAGTTACTAATATTTAAGGTATCTTACTATCTACAAAGTAGTTTCCATTCTATCTGTGTAACTGTTTCCCTAGAATATTGGGCTTAAATTCCTTCTGTGGAACACACGTTGAACTGCGCTTCCTTGCTTACTCGAAATAAGTACCTATGCTGTAGAAGAAGTATGACCTTACACTCAGCAATATCTTGTTATGTAGAACTTTTCCTGTTCTGTACAAGCTTTTGACATCGCTTTAATGGAAAGCAATAACGTTTTGTTATATACAAAACCAAAGTAAGAAACCTTTTCCTTTTAATAGTGTTAATTTCCCTTTACTGTACACTAGTCTGGTCACTAAGAAGTAATTTCTTGTTCATCAGTGACGTAACAGGTTTTTTATTGCAGTAACAAGCTCCTAGTAAAACTATTACAGTCTGCACTAAAAACTTCTACGCTCAAGCTGTGTATCTTGACCACAGTACTTCGGTTCATGCTATGGCGTAACTTCCTTGCATTGCTTGAATACGTACAGCGAAATTTGATAGCAAGCTTCGTAAGTGAGAACCGCAGTACGCCTATCGAGGCCACTGTCCCGCATTATAAACTCTCGAACTTACACCTTAAGCTCCCGCAAGAGGTTAATGTGCTCGCATTCCGTGATTTAACTACACTATGTAGGGATACAGCCAACCTCCACGCTGTGTCGCTAGAGCTTAACGAGTTCTTAGAAAGTACTTCTCAGCAACCTACTAGACCCTGACTAGCTACTATAAACCAAAATACTCGAACTGAATCGTAACTACAGTTCTACGTGATCGAAATTTAAAGTGCACAACGCCCGGTAATCTATACCTTGCGTTCATTAACTTTCAGTGACCATGCCGCTTCAAAAGATATTCACTGTGTTATCTCTCTTCACAAATTCTTTGAGGTTTCGTAAACAAGTTGCATTATTATGGACATTCATTCCATAAAGATTTTAAAAAGTTCGTACATAGTGAGGCCATAACTGTACTTACGGCAAATGAATTATGTCACCTCCTAGTGGGCTTAATTCTTACTACATTTTCCTGCTTACGCATAGATGCCTATTATTTGTTGTAAAATGTTATTGCTTTCTCAATTCATTAAATATTGCCGAAAACAATAACTTTTGCTGTATATTGTTCAAAATACAAATTTACTCTTATTTTGCATCTGTTTTGAGTATATAAAGATATACAAATTTCAAAAAGTTTTTTTTTTTCAAACGAAAATTCAAATGAAAAATAGGTGATCGTTATAACTAGAGCCTAAGAGTCATCATCAAATGTGGGCTTTATTTCAAGAAAGGACTCTGCAAGTCTTCACCCTGCCTTTTCTTACTCTTTTTGTTTAGTTATGTTAATGTACGAATTGTTTTGAGACGATTTAGAAGAGTGAAGACTGAAAAGTGTAGAGAGCTAAGTTTTCGTTTTACGAAAAATACTCTGTCGTCCTCAGTCTGCACTTTGCAACCTTCGAAATACGCAGAGCTGAAAGATTTGTTTCATAGTTTTCACCTAGTCTGCGAACTGGGACCCAGGTCCTCTTACGTATTTTATTTGCAGGGTAGAGAAGTTAGATACACTCAGAATACAGAAGTTACAAAAGGCGAAAGATATTTAGTCCTTACTAATGCCAACGAAGAAATATAATTCGGGGCCAGAGTTAGGTCTGTTGATAGGTGGACGTATAGTACATTTCTCTTCTGCAATTGATTCTAGGTCACATGGTCAATATCCCGTTAGTTTTTCCAATATGACCGCCTCGCGAATGTATGAATTCAGCTCTCATACAGTATAAATTATTTCTGTGTATCGAATCATTGTTTCTTGCATGATCAACATGTACAGCATTTCTACTCTGATATTATTTTTGGAATAGTAAAAGATAAATAATGTCGTAGTCACATGATCTGAATCTCGTCAATATTTTAAATATGGGCACCGAGAAAAAATGAATTAAGTTGCCTAGGTAGAGTACCTAATCCTTCTCTTATTTTGTAAATCTTTGATTTGTTTCAAGACAGCGACACAATCTCTCACTAGAAAATTTTTGAGTATGATACACAACTTCAATTTCAGGAAGGGAGGGGGAAAACGTTAAGTAATGTACTAGAATATCAAAGGGCGACACAATGCAAAAAGTAGACATGTGGAAGTATCCCATCAACCTTGGTGCTACGATTTCCATATCTGACGTAGGAGAGAATGTGGAAAAGATTATGGAATTGGATTCCAGTGTCGTTTTCTACAATCATGAAATATACCATATTCCGGTTTTCCAGAAACAACATATGTACCTTCTTGTAGTACTTTCAGTTTTCTACTAACTGGCAGTATTTTTTCTGAGACAATATGTTTGCCTATGTCAGTTTTACTATTTCCAGCTACAAATCTATACCATGTATACTTTTATACTCCAGTTTCAAGACGGGACGGGCGTAAGCCATAATGCTGTTACCGCCCATAAAATTCATTTTATTTTTGTCTATCTAGTTCCAAGATGAACTGTTTTAGACTTGCCAAGACTGTGGCTCGTTATAGATGATGAAGGAGTGTATAGACTAGCAAAGGAAATAATGGATTTGTTACCAAAATATTTCTCAAATATATTTCTTGTGTCTGGAGCTTCTTTCGTCCCATACTACTAAAGTTATAATTAATTGTATCATAAGCAACTTCTGTCAAGCTAATATATTGACAGAAGTATATATGTTTAACCCAAATGCAGTATAAACTGTTCTAAATGAATCCCACTATCTCTTATTGCAGAATTCATCAAACGTTTGCAATGACAACAGTTTTTCGTGACGAATGATTTAAGAAAATATTCCATCAACTTTTAAGGATTTCAATCCCCTCCAAAAGCTTATCAATATTCGTTTTGTTTCTGTGCAGTTTGAAGTTTCCAAATTAGTAGATCTGATTAATCGCATGAAAGAGGACTTCAGCCAATTGTACACTACTAAAAATGTTCAAATACTGGAACACGTTCCCTACAAAAACATTTCATGTTATGATCTACAAAAGTATTTTTATACATATATAAATATGTTTATAGCTTTAGTTTCTAACTATAATATCTTTATTGTTCATACTGTCTTCATTTGGTACACCAATTTCAATACTTTCAAAGCTTTTCCTTACCACTTTGGGCATCATTTTTATAAATTTAAACAAATTCTTTCGAAGTGTTCCTGGGAATAAATCTCGTACAGAGATTTATGTATTTTTGCATTTGCCTCACATACATGTATTTCCGAGACGCCCCTATTATCAGAAGCGTCACCAGGTGATTCTGTACACGCACTTTGGTATGAGCGTGTTTTGTTTCAAAGATTTCTGTGCACTAGGAGCTGAGTTCCTTCACGTATTAACCTCGAGATGGTTCTGAAGAATTCTTCGAAACTGAAGGAGGAATTACGGGTAGGTAAAGAAAACTCAAATCCTGTAGATTTGCAGATCACGTGTCATACAGAGAAGGAGACATCATTATAGAAGATGTTAAAACATATATAGGAAACAAACGAAGAATATGGAATGCAAATAAACGTAAAGAAAACTAAGGGAGTGGTAATTTGGAAGAAAGGAAACCATAGTATACACCAAGATTGGAAGGAAAAAAGTAGAACACGTATGGAGCTTCAGGTATTTGAGAAGTATCATAGGTGAGAATACAACATGTAGAAAAGGGATAACAAGCAAAATAACAATGGCAAAATAAAGACATTCACTAACAAGAAGAAGAATATCTTCTACCGGTCGATGCACAAAGAATTGAGAAGGCTGATTAGATGCTTTACATGGAACGTTGTGTTATATAGAGCTGAAACTTTGACTTTACGAATGATCACCGAGCGGCCGAAGCTTAGTAGAGCGTTGGCTTAGGAATCGCAAGGTCCTGGGAACGATCCCAGCGGTCGTTCCTGCTTACTAACGTTTTCCCAAGTTTTTTCTCATATATACTGGGCAAATGCCGAGATATTACCTCGAAATTAGGCCCTGACCGAGTACCTTCCAACATCGTGTCAGTCACCCTATTCCGGCCTGCGTCAGAGAAGTCTAACGTCATAAATATATGGAATGCAAACTGGCTCTGTCATGGCGTGGGGCGTGTTTACCTGGCATGGTTTGGGTCCTCTGGTCCACTTGAACTGGACATTAACCGGTCACCGCATGTTCAGTTGCTTGGTGACCATCTCCACCCCTTTAAGGACTTCGTGCATCCTGCCAACAATGTGATCATCCAGGATGACAATGCGCCATGTGACCAGACCGCAGTGGTGCGCGGACAGGTTTGAGAAAAAATCTGGCAACTTCCGACGCTTGATTTGGCCCTTAGATCACTGGACATGGTTGATTCTATCGAGCACATGGTTGGTAGCATCAAACAGGCTATTCGTGCCCAGGATCCTCCACTTGCAATAACCACCTAATTGTGGACAGTAATCGAGACTGTATGGCTGCACGTACCTCCAGCGGACTACCAGTGACTTGTCGCGCTTTTGGCACGTCGAAGGGGTTCCACACGTTATTAGGTAGGTATCCCATTACTTTTGACACTTCAGTGCATTTACCTGACGTGGAGAAAAGAAGAAGAGAAAACCTGAGGTTATCCTAGTCTGAAATTATTCATAGAAAGTATTGCTATGGGAAATCTTCAATAAAGTGATCCAATAGTGTATGATTTGTTTCCGTGAAAATTATTAAACCTTGTAAAACCGATGCGCGTTAAATTATTTCAAACTCCATCTCACATCTCACCGTCTCTCCCGTTCTCAGGCTAATGCATTCCTACGAAAGACACGCATTTCAATTTCGTATGACGGAGAGCGAGCGACAGAGAAAGAGAGAGAGAGAGAGAGAATGAATGAAAGATGCTATTGGAAACCACTCTGTTGTCATGGACTCTGATTCATGGTTGAAAGTGTTGCAAAGTTCAGAGAAGGGAACTAAATTACAGTCGGTCATGGGGAAGGTGATGGATGAGTGCATCTAACTAAGCGACAGTGGAATCTCTTCAATAAGAGAAGCCATGACGACACAAAACGACGATGTGAATTCCAACCATAGTCGTCAGGAAGAAGATAGGAATGATGCTAAGGAACATTTTTAAAAATGCACTTGAGTTGACTAGAATATATCAGAATAATATTAGAAAGCAAGAAATTAAACAAAATGATGGCGGATAAAGAGAATGCATTAATGAACATTTCGAGGAAGCATACTTATTTAAGTTTCTTATCAAACCAAGAAATAACCATTGGTATTTCCATAGTTTAAAGAATTAGAATATTCCCAACCAGCAAGAGGAATGAATATAATGGCTCAAAAAGACTGTTTCCCAATTGGCTATAGCGAAAAACACTGAGTTCAAATATTGCTTACCTCGGACACTTTGAACGAGATTCTTTTTCTAAAAAAAATCTGTCTTCGGTTAATATTGTTTCTTAGTTTTCTGTCATAGTTATCCAGATCTTTACATTTAAAATGGAAACCTTGTTAGTTTGTTTGAACGCTACACAAACCTACATTTGCGCATCGTCTTCAAACACATTCTCCATGCTTGGTTTTTGGGTACAGGAGCAGGTCGTAGAGGTATTTAAAGTCAACGGAAGTCAGTGTTGGCAACTAATAAAACATATTTTTCAAAATGAATCTGTATTGATTTAGACTAAACTTTTCATACTTATCCCGCAGGTACTGGGCCAGGACAAAGATATATTCCGTTTGCGGTAATGTGCTCTGGTAGTCACTGTTGTCAACTTTTTCAAAAATGACTTTTTTTAATTGCTTAAAAATCGATGGACATACCAGTACCAAAGAAAATAATAATAAGTGAATCTTGCTATACTGTGCATAGTATACAAAAATTCCATCCTCCGGCCTGCTCGTTAAATGGCAGCACAAGTCTAAGATCACGTGATACCGCCGAGAAATGCTATTGGCAAAAAATTATTAATTTTCCTTGACTAAAATGTCAATGAAGTTTTCGACCGTAATAGTCATTATGTTTCATAAAATTGTTTAATAAATTTAATATTGTTTATCTTCCATATTTAGGTTAAGAATATTTTTTATTCTTTAGAAATAGATTGCTCTTTATCTCATATTTGCTTTATAAACTTATGTTTTCTTTTCCCTTGATTTTATATCCATTTTCGTCTGTACGAGGTAAAAGAGTTCTTCCAAGGTACATACAAGTTCTTCTTCTTCGCTCAGTTACGTAGACAAAGAATTGCGGTTGGTTGGTTAGAAACATAGAGTTAGGAAGAAAATAGAGAGAACATACATGACGTCACATGAAGCCAAATTCCTGTTCTTCAGCAGCCATCTTCTGTGACCCCATTAGAGTCCCTCTTTAAAAAATCCAATAATACCTTTTCTCATTAGGTACGAGAACGTGATGCAACATTCACATAACGAAAGTGATTTGCTCAGGGGTGTACTTCACTATAATCACTTCACGACCATTATATTCTTAAATTTGTAATGCAATTTGATATGTTTTTAAGTTTTAGGTAGAGACTCAATACACTACGTTAAACCAAGGTTAAGTTAGATTGCATCAAATACGAAAAAGTTAAGACCACAAGGACCCTGAAGTGAGTACAATAGAGCAGCTCCGTGATAGGTTAATTATCTGGTTCACACTATACATAACATTACAGTATTTTAGTTCATGTACACGAAGTTACATAAAAACTCTGATAAACTTTATTTTATATGGGCCAGTCTAGTAAATTTTGATTTCGGCCCGTCACGATTCGCCCATTTACAGCCTGTTAAAATCCACATCCATGCCCCTGCCGGGACTCAAACACTGGACCTTCGAGCCGTTGACGAAATTACACAAAGGTAATTAAGTTACTTGCGTAAGGGAAAAACGTATCCCTATTATTTAGGGTGAACTCTACTTTTGGTACCCCAGGTTCCGCCAGCTATTAAGTCATATGTATGATCTCTACTAGTCATTCGCTAAGAGATAATTCGAACACACACTTCTATAAACCTAGCGACAATCAGCAATCTGTAAAATATTATGAAAAACCATGTGACATTACTACTTCGTTAAATACGTACTTGAGTTTATCAACAGATGACAAAGATAACGCATATGAATGGCGTTACTTCGTGCTATGAATGACACGTATTTTTGCTACAAAATCACGGACTAACTGTCGAAAAAGCAAAGAATGCTTTAAGAAAAGTGAGATATGTTATATTACACGCGATTCACATTGCATTAAGCACTCCAAAGTACTTTCCGTTCTTTCACTCTTATTTCACACTTCAATGATTGGAAATTGTATTTTCTTTTGCGTTTCAACTCTTCCCCACATGTTGGAAATATTACATTTCTCCTGTAAATGTTAGACTTTTGGGGTCCCCAAAGTAAAATTTGGCCATTATTTCTAATAAAACCAATCTGAATTCAGTAATGTATAGCGTGAACCACAAATCAAAGTAAGTCATAACAAATAGTTTCCACAAACGATTTAATTTATCTAGGGTAATTCATCTATCATCACAGAAATTTACGTTACGACTAGAATACGAAAAACTAATTCACGTAAAAAATATCTAAAACACACCCACATATATTTAATATGTCTTCAGATCAGCATATACTGCTTTCTTCTTTTTCAAATATGGCTTCTAGCCGCACAAACGGTGAATACGTTACATCAAAGCGTGCATTAGATGTGCCGTCGATACACACCCTTCATTACGCCCTACGCCGCTCAATTCGGATTGCAACAACGGCACATCAGACGGTACAACGGCACCACCAAGGTCGCACAATGATTGATTCGGATAGGTCTTATATCTTGCGATAATAAAACTGAAGCCACAAATAGATAATCCATTGTCTTCAGTTGGTGTCTGATATGGGTACAATCATATGGGTATATGAAAGGATGAAGCTTTAATTTATTAATTTAAATGTGAAGTAGAAACTATTTACATTGTTGTTTTGTTATAAATTAATTTGAATTATAATTTAACAAGATGTGATTATTGATTGCAATATGGAATGGAGTTTTGAAGATTACTGTGTTGAACATTGTCATTGTTATGAGGCAACTAAAAATATATTCGAAATGTCATTTTATTGGATTTGAACAACTTAATTATTGATAGGTTCGAATCATATAGAGTTAGGAAGAAAATAGAAAGAACATACATGACGTCACCTGAAGCCAAATTCCGGTTCATCGGCAACCATCTTGTGTGGCCCCATTAGAGTACCTCTATACCGAGTACTGTGAAGATTACCTTTTTCGATAGCAGGATGAGTGCACCTCAGAGAGGCAATACTAGGCAAAGAAGGTCTCTAAATATGGGGCCAGTTAATATGGCCGAAATGCCTCGTCCCTTCCGTCTCTTGGCTTCATTCACCTCTCCAACAAAACAGCCTAAGGTTCCCTCTATTTATATTCCTAACTCTATGGTTCGAATAGTAATTTATTGAAAGGAATAGAATGGATTGGTGTTCAAGAATAATAGGCGATTCGGCAAGATTGCGGCTTGATGGATGGAATTCGTAGTGATTAATTTGCTCTACTTAATTGTGATTTTGGCCTTCATACCTAGAAAATTTAACAAGATTCGTCATATAGTGCATCAATGCTTCATGTAATAGTGTTCCAAGTTTGAAATTGAAAATTAATAGTGAAATATACATCATAATAGTGACTGTGACTAGAGTTAAAGAGTTGAACTGATGCCTAAAGCGGACTGTAACCATAGCAACTGGTAATCAACTGACATTAAAACAGCAATTATAAAGACTGATAGACGTTAAACTGTCATATATTAAAAATATTATTAAAAACAGCAATTATTTAAACAAAAGTGCCATGGATGGGCGTAATTAATGCCATTTCCGCACTAGATACTAGGACAGACAAGATCAAGAATAATAATGTAATATTTATTTGCATTTAAAGAATGATTTTATTTGAAAAAAAAAAAAAAAACTGAATTATTTAAGTCAGAAAATAAAAGAAATTAGACTTGGGAGTGACAATGTCACGAAGATTTTAGTTTTCTGAGAATGTAAAGAATGATGTTTGGTTTCTGTAGAGAGATTACAATTTTGATTTAATAAATCAATTATCTTTTTGCCTTCGGGTTAAACCATAGAGTTAGGAAGAAAATAGAGAGAACATCCATGACGTCACATGAAGCCAAATTACGGTTCAGCGGCAGTCATCTTGTGTGACCCCATTAGAGTCCCTCTATACCGAGTACTGTGAGGACTGTCTTTTTCGATAGGAGGCTGAGTACACCTCAGAGAGCCATCATGGGAACACTGCGAGAAAAGCCTCCAGTGTTTTGCCAGGATTTGAACAACTAGTTCGTATTATCCACTGGGGGATGGGTGAATTTCGCCCACCGACAAAATGCTCTTATTTACTGACCCGCCAGCTCAGTGGTAGAGCGTTGGCGTAGCATGTCGGAAGGTCGTGGGTTCGAACACAGCGGCTGGCCATTATCACAGATGTTTATTGTTAGTCACACCAGGCAAATGTTGGATGGCCCTTTCACATAGGGTTTGCCCGGCACCCTCCCAACTCATTTCCCCTCTATCCCGGCCTGAGCCTTAGGTGCCTAAAGTCCATAAATAAAATTTCAGCAAAGTTTATGATTGAGGATGTCGCATAGAAAGGCTTCTCTACGCATGAATTTTATTGTTAAGAAAGTAATATGGTTTCATTGGCAATATGGAAATCCCGCTCGTCTTGCATTTCTTGGGTTGTCATTTATGACGATTCCGTGATAGCTCTGTATGCTTCTAGCTCCGAAACAAGAACCTGGTTTCTAAATTTATTGAAAAGTACTTTTCCTTGTTTTGAAATCTCCTACATGGTGCTACAGCTATGGACAAGAAGATTGTCGCATGTCTATAACTGATTTTTATATTTCAAAAATAAATAAATTGTAAAATCGTATAAATTTCTTGGCTTACAGACATATGTACAATCACATGACCCAAATTTGAGGAAAATATTATGATATATAAATAAACGAGGGTGACAGATTTCACACACGGGAGAGGCATTTTCGAGAATTCTGGAAATATTCTTTAAAATCATGCGACATTTGTTCTGTCCGTAGTTGTACATATTATATTTTTAGCGTCTCTATTTTCCAACCCCCTGTCTCTTTCCCTCCCTCTAAAGTGTAGGTTGCCCTGTGGTGAAGGTGGTTCATAGTTGTGACATAGGATCAATCGCCCATCCCAGTTTCTAACTAAAGTTTATTTGAATGAATTTACTTCAGAAACATTCTTCCTAGCATAAAAGGAATACCAAGACATCCACCTAACCTAGCCTCCCCGCCAAAAAATCGAGAATATCGGCTACTCTCCTCAATCTTCAGATTGGCTAGCGTGTACTCTTGTCGAGAAGGAATAAAAATAACAAAAAGGAATAAAAATAACAAGAAAGAACTGCAGAATAAGCAGGTACCTTTTTATCAGTGGTAGAAACAAGAACATTGGCTTGGCAGTTTAGTTAAGACATATACGGCTGTGATATCTAAGCTGTTATAAATAACTGTTAGTTTTTAAAACCGATAACGAACATTTCCGGCTGTGATATCTAAGCTATCATAAATAACTGTTAGTTTCAAAACATATAACAGTAATAATTTAGCAAAAATAACTACTATTAAATAATAACAATTTAGCAAATATAACTGCTATTAAATAACGCTTAAATTATTTTTGTCCATCTCTACAATGTACGACACAACACATCTGGGACATTTTCAAGCAATTTACAATTGTCAGTTATCTGCGACACTGCTGTCTTTTCGAACAGCGACAGCTATTTTTGAGGTTTTATCTCATATGGCTATTTCTCATTAGTAAGGACTGATTTTCATACAAGCTTGCATTGTTTGCGATTTTTTTTGGTAATTGAAACACGTGTTACACGTAGAACACGTAATAAACCACGTTCGAATTGGTTACTCAATCTAATCGCAAGCTCATATGAATATCAGCCCTAACTTTCTCTTCGCATAAGAATGAAAAGGCAATACTCTGAAAAGACGGTCTGTAAAAAAGGGGGCAGTCAATGTGGTGGATGGGCATAGAGTTAGGGGAGCATAAGGCTATTTTGTGGGCGAGGGGAATGAAGCCACGAGAAGGAAGAGACGAGGCATTTTGGCCGTTTTGTGTGGCCCCATATTTAGAGACCCTCTTTTCCGAGTATTGCCTCTCTGAGGTGCACTCATTCTCCTATCGAAAAAGGCAATCCTCACAGTACTCGGTATAGAGAGAGACTCTAATGGGGCCACACAAGATGGCTGAAGATGAACCGAATTTGGTTTCATGTGACGTCATGTATGTTCTCTCTATTTTCTTCCTAACTCTATGTGGATGGGCGACCCTTCCGTTTCTTTGCTTCACTCTTCTCGTCAATAAAGCAGCCTGAAGCTCCCTCTATTTATATTCCTAACTCTATGGGTTAAACCAAATCTTTTATTTCACGCTTTCGCGTTTAGTTACGTGAGAGAGGGTAGAGTGCCTTAATTGGATCATTAACTTCTCTCACTGCATACTAATATTGACTGGGGCTTTTACGAAAGTTGTGCGAGCAGTCTCCACTGCTACCACAAGAGGGAGAATTAGGCGTCAAGCAGACTTGGAACAGTTGAAGGAATTTGTCCTCGAGATTAGTTAGACGTACGAATCATCGTTATTGTCTGATAGAGAAATCGGCATATCCTCAAGAATTCCAATGTTAGATGCACGAACAAAATTCCTGAGATATGTTTATAAAGAGTCTTATTTATATGTTCCTGAGCTAGCTGATGGTTTATTCGATGGCATTTTATTATTGATTAAGTAAAGGAGAATTGTTTATGGACGAAGTAATATATATATATATATATATATATATATATATATATATATAATTTTTATACTCAACGACTGTTTCAGCATGTGCTTTTTTCTCAGTGTTACAGAGGTAACAGAACCAGTACATCTGTACAATATAGGGCCATCGCCGGTGACAAGTAATGATGGTCAATGCTTGATATGATTTTATGTATATCTTTCCTATCGTAAAAGGGATAAATAAGTATAATAGATAGTCGTATACCACATTACTTATACATTAATTTATATCATTGTGTTATATTTAAGATAAAAAGTATGATTACGCAGAGTTACAAAATTTTCCCTATGTTTCTGCGTTGAAATAATATTTGATGATTTCATATTCACCATTTTAAAGAAAAATTGCGACTTTCTGCGACTTTGGCCTAAAAAATTCTTTCCGTGTGTAGCGACTCATTTCGGTTGGTCGCAACTTACCCTCTCTCCTTTTTTCGTGTGTGTTTTTTTCTCTTTTCGCTCGTGCTTTATCGGTGAGTTTTTTTTGTCTTCGGCTTTCTTCAAAGTGTTTATTTGTTCAAATATCAAAGAGACTGAGCCGGTTAGACAATTCCTCTCATTGTTGTTTTGGCGGGATTTTAATCTTATTGTTTCTTTATTTTATTACTTAATGTTTCTTTGCATATTTATTGCCTTATTGCTTTAATGATTTTTCTTTCGTTTAAAATCTTCATAAACAAATTAAAAGATCTGATTGTTGATTTATTTTCGTCGGAATTCTGGTGATTAAGCCACACATCCTTCCTCTCCGATTTGTCTGATTTGATTCTCTTCTCTGATTGATTGAGACCAGTCAGTAGTTAAAATTGGTCGTCGAGTAGGAAAAACTGCTCAAAATTTACGCTGCCTCCGAAAATTATATACGAAGTAAATTATAATGCAGCCAATGTTTAAATGTTTATTAATATATAAAGCAGCATCGACTGATTAATAACAATTTTTGGGAAGCTGTTTTCTCCAAATTCTTCATAGTATGAGCTGAGAAACAAATTTTTGCAGTTGGCGTTTTCCATTGTCCATAATGGATGCCCCTGGAAGTGTGCAAAGAGAGAATTTGTGAAGTTCATCTGTGTGTGAGGTGATTTGTTGTGGCATATATGGTGTGCAGTGGGTTTTTGCCGTTTTTCTTAAATAAATATAATTTATATCATTTGTGGTCTTCAGTGTGCGTGTAAGAGTGATTTAGTGCACCTTCAGCATGTTTGTGATTTGTGGATTTAGTGGATGCATGTGTGAAGTGAAGATGTCGGCTTAATTTGGTAAGCATCTGGGGTAGCTTTTACTATCAGGTTATGTATGGTTAATGTCTGAAAATTTATCTTTCTCTCTCAGAAAACCAAGTCAGTTTCACCTACTTTAGATAGTAAAATTTCAGCACGTAAAATTTTGGATCGTATGCGTTAATATTTTACCTTCCACTATGGTCGATGCTACCTTTCAAATGCACGTTCTTTTTGCACACAGCATTTTGTTTTCTTCTTTCGGAACTGGTATGTTTTATATTGCACGAAATTTCTGCAACGTGTCAGTTCTTTTAAACGTTAGATTAATGATTCACAATGTTTTATTTCGGTAACCAGCAGTTTGAAGCTTCTTTGTTGCGTTCGCAAACCGAAAGCCTTATAAAAAATGTCCGGTAAGGTTGAAGATTTGCGGACTCACGTAGAAACACCCGGGAAACATGTTTCCTTTATGTATATTTTGACCTTCTGAGTCGATTTATGCCACTCTCAACCGGCGCAAGTGCACCGTTTCCGAGATATGACACACATGTTGCAGATATTACTTTTTCGGACTCACCTAGTAACACCCGGGAAACGTGTGTTCCTTACGTAACACAGTGCAAATAAAAATCCAGACTGTATTATCAGATCAGAGGTTAGGTTTTGTTAAGTTGAAAACTGGCAATTACATACAAAATGTTTGACGATGATTTTGGTAATATTAAAGTAAAAGTTTTGTCCAGCAGCTATATTTGTAAATTAATCTTTTAGTAGAAAGAAACGTTATGCTTCGATAATAGTGGAAATTCTGTTTAACTGGCCTCAAGTGTAGAAGTACAAAGTAAAAGTAATCTAATCTTTTGGAAAAGATGTGTCAATTCTTATATCTGCTCTTAGGCAGAGCATTTCTTTAAATAACCAATTTACCCTTGCATCTGTGAAATTAACAGCATCTTAAAGACACGTTGTGATGTGCTAAACATTCTCTTCAGAAACTTTTCCTCCAAAAGATATTCAGCAATCAATTTTTTGCATTGCGTTTGTCATTTTTAAGTAAAAATAAAATTAATTTTATCAGATATTTCTTGTGTCAAGAGTTTTATTAAGAAGTAGGTAGTTTACCATCAATGTGGTATTGCAGTAAGGTTTCCAACCTTTCGCCATTTTAGTCCGCAAGGTGTCATTTCATGTGTATACGAGAAAGTAACTCCAGATGAAGTAAAGTTCTGATATTTTGATTAAGTGCTTCAGCGATCATTAGGGAATAGTTAAATCAGTTGTGCTTATCTAAATTAGTGCACGGCTGCGTTGAGCATTGTACATTTTAGGGCCTAGTTTCGTGAGGTCACTAAAATAGCGTTTTGTGTTTGGCTTTCCTGCGGGATGTTCTCGCCTCCGTCTCTCACCCCCTCTTCTGAGGACCTTTTCCTCATGTTCTGCTTTTTGCCACCATTCTGTGTTTTGACACTTCTATCGGGCTTCTTCCATGCATGCTTTCTGGTACTACACTAGTGCGTGATTTGTCTTCAATGGTCTTTGGCTGAAACACTGATGGGTAGGCACACCCTGTCTTCAGGTCCGATAACGGTTCTCTTCTTTTTGTTTTGTGTCCTCTCGTATGGCGTAATGTAGGCTTGTCTCCTAGGTAGGTTTGATCACGTGATGTGAAGTTTTGGGTAAGCCCCGCTTTCTGAAACAGAGCGCCACGGGCCACCTTGTCTGCTTTTGTGTCTACTTACGTTTAAGGAGCGAGATACATTACATTTGTGGCGATCGTTTTACAGGACATCTTCTCCTGTGTTTTCTTCGGATATGTTGTTATGTAGCATCGCATTTGGTAGCGACATGTGACATAGAGCATTGTGAACCTATGATGATCTTGTTTAGAGTTGTAGTCTAGTCTAACATGCGCATGTTTCTGCTTCGTTTGTGTTTTGACCTGGGGGGAGCATGGCATGAAGTAAGTCTATGTACGGACTTTTTTCTTTTTCTTTTCCTTTTGAAGACACGTACTTTCAGTCTCGGTTATCTGGTTTTAAAGGAAGGTTTTTACAGTAAAGTGAATAGACTTGGAGAGAGAATTTTGAGAGATTAACCATTATGTGCCTGATAATGGTTAACCGATCCTCTGCATTTCTGTGTATTGATATATACTTAGATATTTTTGTGCTAGTTAGTGAATAGTACAGTGTCAATTTATTTTGTATGTGTTTTGCCTAGATAAATTAATGTCAAGCGACAAAATGGCTGACTGTACTCGCGGTAACTTGAGATATTTGAGCTGCTGTGACTTTGTCACCTTGGAGTGAGTAAGTAATAAGCTGCAGTAAATGTCCTCGAAGCTCCCATCGCGGTTGCATACAGAAATCTCGTGGTGAGCGTGCTCTTTTGACTGAATCTGCCCTTGACTGGCAATGCAAAGAATGTCAGGAGAAGGAATCTGTTATGCCGGTAGGTGGAGAACTAGTGAACACTGATGATCCTTCAAAGGATAGTATTGCTGAGGCCTCCCTGCCTAAGAACGATTTTGAGAAACTTTTCCAGATGATAAGTGGAACGCACCAAGGTCTTTCAAGCCAGATTGGTAACTTGAAGGTCAAACTGTAGGCGAAACTGGAAGAGAAACTTTCTTCAACAGAAAGTAACCTGGAAGAGAAACTCTCTTCATCTGAAACCAATTTGAACGGTCAGCTCTCTTCATTTGACAATAAGCTCACTGAGTTGAAGGAAAGTCAGAATTCCTTCAAAAATAGTGTTGAGACTAGTGTAGGCAAGTTAACCTCCAATGTAGCTTCCATGAAAGTTAACTTACAACATAGAATTAAAAAAAACACACTGAAGAAGTTCCGGTTTCAGTCCAGAAGACTGATTCCAGACTGAACACGCACCTTGAAGAGACTTCTTCCATGAGCGAGTCCAGGCTTCGAGAACTTGGTTCTGAGATCAGATCCCTCAGAGATGAGGTGATATCACTCAGGAGCGAGTTATCGGGAACTCAGGTCCTCTCTTCGCCTGGTGGGCCAAAGAGAACCCAAGTCCAGCAAACCGACAAAGACTTTACCATACCGTGGTCGAAACTAATCTCTTGTGGTATCAGTGGGGGCTCTATCATGACTACTTCGTTGGTTACCACCGTGAGTACCAACTCAAATGTTTCTACTACGAATAGTGATACATGGACTTTTGGTATGACTGCGGGACGACCGTATCCGTTTGGGTTTGCGGCTACAACCAGCATTGGAGGTACTTCAACTTTAGGTGCGGTCTATCAGAGACCCCCAAATGACTCATTCCATCTTTCCGTCTCGGTTACAGACAGGTAGTAATGTTCACGAACTACGCGAACCTGTGAGATTGAGTGCGGTTAGTGGGCTGGAATGTGAGGTGTTCACTGGAATGAGGACTGGGTGTTCACTGGAATGAGACGTCGCGAGCCAAGTGGTGTTGGGATGACAAAACCTCTCAAGCTTGGAGACCTAGTTCACTTTCTCCGGTCAGATACTGTGTCAGATTCCTCTGGAGTTCCTAAAGAGTTTGGAACAGAACTTTGAACTCAAAAGGTTATCTGGTGCAGACCGGTTACTCGTAGGGTTCAGGTGCAGACTTTGGAGTTAGTAGCTGAGTCAGTTTGTTCAGATAGGGTAGTGACTCCGAGTGGATCTAATGCAGGTACAGGTAATGGTAATGAAAATAGGAATAAGAATAGGTACAGAAGGTGGAATAGGGAGAATGGTTCTGGTTCTGGTTCTTATGATTCAAGATTCAGAAACAGAGATAACAACAATACACATTGTGACAATAATACACGAAATACCAACACTTACACTCGTCCTTATAATGATAATAATACGAATAGATACAACATGCTTAACACAAACAACAACACTAAAAACACAAAGAACAACACTAGTAATTCTAATAATAATACTACGCAAAGATTTTATGATAACAACCGGGGGAAGAACACCTATCAGGGTTTCCGTCACACATGCAGGTATTGTTCAGTCGTGTATCCGGTACAGGAAACTGCCCGTGCTGGTAGCATGTTGGCCCACTTTTACGGGTCCGAGTCGAAACGCTTTGGGAGTTATGTGTCCTGGACCGGGTTTTCCTGCAAATTTGCAGAACCTTTCGGGTCAACTCCGGAAGCGTTCCCTAGCTGGGTCGTCTGGGAATTGTCGAAGCTGATTTAAACCGACCTCTTGATGATTGTATAGATCTTACTTCCGAAGTCAAATCTATCTTAAGAAGGTCATCGTTTAATATTTCGTTTATTGTGGAGGATGATTCCATGTTTGGGGCTAGAGAATTTAGAAGGTAGTAGGTAGGATAGCTGGTTTCGATGTGGAATGTTTGCTGGATAGCGGCAGCGAGGCGAACTTGCTAAGCCTGCAATTATGGCGGAAAATTTTGAAAGAATTTCCTCATGCTAAGCTTAAGCCAGCTACTGGAGTTCGGTTGTTGGGATTTTTAGGCTTTATATTTATATAAAGATCTTTGAAATATGATGAACTATTAATGGATATTAGTAGATTAGCCTTAGTCGTGACCTGGAGAGTATCCCTTCAAGAACATAGCATATTAATAAATATAAACCATAATGAAGATAACAATTCTTTATTCATTGTAGAACCTTTTGCATGTATGTAACTATCATTTACTATCAGGACATAGTTTCTTTATCTTTTGTTAGTTGGTCATAGATTCATAATGTTCATAACACGTTACTTCACATTATATTGACGTAATACATTTCTTTATAAATGTTATCTTTAATACTCTTCGTGAGCTATTACTCAACTGGTACGTGTCTCCTTAATTTGCGTTTACCTTTTGTTTGTTGTACTTATCAGAAGATCCATTTAATGTCCTGTTTCGTATCTAAGGATTGTTCATAAATCCCTCCATGTAAGGCAAAAGCTGACTATCTTTTGTTACTTGCAGTGTTGTAAATCGTTTCTCATAAATGTTCTAAATGAATGTTCTAATACCAGCAATATATATCTATATCTATCTATCTATCTATCTATCTATCTATCT